>JBBPOK010000604.1:0-18160 GCA_038091415.1 Leccinum variicolor
CTTGGCATCCAACACTCAGGCTGAAGGGACCGGTCTGCTGCTCGTCGAGGCTCAGGCCTTCCTCCTCATGCTATCCGCACGCACCACCATCCTTACAGACGTAGACGGCCGACCAACGCCCTGTTCAAACTCTACCCCGGCTTCCTGGTCGATGGCACTCTCCCTGCCGATCGCATCGTTCAACATGACGGCGCCGATTGTCTTCGTATCGGTTACCTCGAGCAGAGCGCGTAGTAAAAGTTGGATGGATTGGGTCCGCGCAATCTCGCAGGGGTTGTATTTGGTTCGTGCTGTTTTCTTTCCCTTCGATTCTCGCTCGTCATTCGTCGTTCGTCGACTCGGACTCGTTACTTAGTATTGCCTTTTCTTTCCCCCCGTTGCTTCTGTTCTTCCCGCGCTGGTTTTGTTCTTCCCGTTCCTTCCGTTCTTCCCGTTCGTCTCGTCGACTCGTTATTTTTGTTTTTTGTTTTTCCTCCATTCAACTTGCTTCGTTACTTCAATCCGTTCTTCCCATTCCGCCCGTTCCACATTCAATCTAGTTACAACTTAGTTATATTTGTCTCCATGCCCAATGAAAAGTCTTTGTTTGTCCGGTTCCTTACAACGCGCGCGCACTCCGACTCGGACTCCCCTTCGATCAGAAGCACTCGGAACATGCCCTGCGCCACTGTCGGCCATGACTTGTTTGAATAGGTGTCGTCGCAGATGACTATTACTTGTTACATTTTGTCTAATTACATTCTATACGCGCGAGCACCTCATCTCTCGACCCTTCGCCGAAAAATCCCCCTCGAGGCACCGCCACAGCCCCTTTCGACCTTAGCGAAAATTTCCCCAGAAAAACACCGCCACCCCCACTGCCACCCCCTTCACCGCCACGCGCGACTGCACGTCAGGTGACAGAAAGGTCGCGACTCGGTCACGGCCGGTCGGACCTCGAAAAAAGGTGGCTTGAGTTCGAAAATCGGTCAAATCGTTCTGATTGGTCGAAATCGGTCGACCGATTTGTATCCTCGCATGGCGGTGCTGCCCGATTTGTATCCTCGCATGGCGGTGCTGCCAGCAGGATAACATGCTCACGTGCTCGCGTGGCCAAACAGCAATATCACATGACGTAACCTGCATTCATTCAACCTTCTCGAATCTCGATGCTCCCGTCCGCAGAGGAGAGCAAAGCAGAGCGTCTGAAGCGACAACAAGCGCGCTTCCGCGATCGCGGTGGGTTCGTGTTGTCTGTCTCGTTCGTACGTCGCGTCGAGTACTGACGTGCACTCCAACACGGACAGGGCATTCGTGCCGTCCAACTCCAACCCGCTGGTAGATATCCTCCTCGCGCGTGCCGTGACCGGTGAATCGCCATCCAAATCCCGTCCGAAAGATATCACCGCAAAGCGTCTGTCGTCTTCCAAAGCTCGTCAGCCGTCACCCTCAGCAGGCATCCACACCCTCTCGGAGGAAAATCAGCCTATAGCTGGTTTGTTGTGGTATTATTACTTGTCTCCTTGCGTGTTCTGAACACGCATATAGGGCGTTCCAAACCGAAGCAGCCAGCATCTCGGAAGCGTACATCGAAGACTGTCGAACTGGAAGGTAAGATCTGTCCCCACCCGTCTGATTTGACACATATAGACCTGTTTCGCATCAATTTCAGGCGGAGAGGCCACTAAACCTACAACAAAACGCCGCGGCAGGCCAGCAAAGAGTAGTAAGAAAGCGCCAGGTGCGTCTATGTTCCACTTATTTGTCCGATGCTATGCTGAGTTGTCTTCACTACATCCACAGACGTCGATGTGGAGGAGCCACCTCCCAACACCAAGCCAACCTCTAAAGGAAAAGGCAAACAACGTAACAACTATACTGCTCCATCTCCCTCTGACTCAAATGCGAAACCGAAACCGAAAACTAAAACTAAAACCAAACCAAAGACCGCCAAGAAAGTGGTGGAGGTGCTCTCTTCAGGCATGCAGCCGATCTTCCACACGTCTTTTCGCGCACTAAAATTCACATACAGACGACGATCAAACTCTTGTCGAGGCCCCTCAAGCCAAGTCTAAGTCTAAGAGGCGCATGCAACATGAGGATGACGAGACCGACGAAGATGCACCCCTCATTACAAACCGGGCTATACTTCCTGTCGACCACTCGAAACCGTCCAGTTCAAAGACCGCCGAGCGTGTCAAGGGAAAAGGGGTTCCTGGTACGGCACGTTCAATAAAGAAGACTCTGAAAGATGAAGGGGTGAGGACACGGGATGAAGGACACGCCACAACAAATGCGAAGAAACGGTTGGTCCTACCTGAGGAGGACGATGAAGAGGTAATACCGCCTCCCACCAAGAGAGGAAAGTCTATGAAATCCAAAAATGCTATCGAACCCGAACCCATGCCCATCCCACGTACAACCAAAGACGTTGAAACTGAAGAGATTCCCGATGCCGGGGGAAGGAGAAAGGGTAAAGGACATCCCAACCGGGTTGTTGCTGTGGATGGAGATGACGAACAACGACCCTCCAAGCCGAAGAAACGGAAAAAGGAGGAGGACAACTACGAAGACCGGCCTCGAAAAGTTGTCAAATTCGTGGAAACACTGTACGTCTCTTCAGATGCTGTTAGCGATCGAGTGACGCTGAGAAGCGACCAGTCCTCCCCATCATTCGTCCCTAAAATTGAAGGAAAACCATTCCGGCAGGAGACACGAGAGTGCGGCCACGACGAGCGTCAAGGAGGAATTCGAACCAATGCACCCGAAGCTGACTGCGAAGCCACCTTTGCGTACAAAGACATCGACATCGAAAGGTCCCCCACCTGAAGTGCTCGAACGGATCAAGGCAAGTGCGGCGCGGTATCTGCGGTGTGCGGACAGCGAACCGGATGAATTGGACTGTCTCTCCTGAGTATGGCCATAGAGGTGGCGAGGCCGTGGACGAGATGAAGTTCGGCCCCTTCTCTTCCAAGGCTTCGAATTGTGGTCACCCTGCTTCGTATGCGAGCTCACTCTAATGCTTGTGTGCTCGTCTTTCTATCATCCTTAGCACATTTCAATATCGTACACTTAGCGTACTGCTCCCGATTATCATTCCCAAGTTAAGGAACGATACATAGGACACGATTATTGTTATTGTATTTTTGTTGTGTTTTCTGACTTTGGCTCCTGTCCTCAATCATCATCAGTGACTGACCTGACCTTAAATTAAGAATCTGGACTGTGAAATTTTCACTGACGTGAAAAAGCGAAAAAGTATGTAACCGTCGCTCCTTCACCTCTGCGACCAGGCGCATCGCACTCCTTCTGAAAAACTCTCTCAGGTGCGCATTTCTTTGGTTGTTCGCCTTATATGATCGCAACATAATATATCAAGCTCATGGTGTTCGGGACTATTCAACAACTCCATCCTTGACTCCATCATCCCTCGACGTCTGTTTGCACACGGCCACCTCTCTTGCCCACTCTACCTGTTGTCATGATTTTCCCTTCTCCTGTGAGGCCATCATTGGACACTAGACCAGCTGGAAATCGGCGGGAACACGGAGTGCAGTTGCAGTTGTGACATCCGCCTGAACGGTTGGCACTTCCAAGCTTTGGAATTGAAATTTACTTGGGTGTGTTGTTCGAATTCACTTCTTATTGCTTACACCAAAATCTTAACAGTACTTGCCGCCGCCCTTTCCGCATCGCATTTAGCAGCCACTATGAGAGCTTGAAGTACAAAGTGACGAATCGGAGGCGCATATACTCTGCCAATCTGAGGTCTCGTGGTGGCAGTTGTGATGAAGTGCGACGCCCAGTCCACTCCAGACAAATTAAATTTGCCTGTACTGTCTCGTCGGCACAGATTTGCATATTTTCCCAAAAGTGGTGTGCTTCTCAGTTGCGAACCTTGTCAAATGGGTCGACTGAACACAGCAACTCAGATCGTGCACCTATCCCCGAGTTCGTTCACTAGGCGCCTTACTAGGTGCAAGAAGTTGGGCGACTGTGCTTGTGAGATCTCGAATATCCAGAGGCAGGCGCTGGGTGGTACAGATACGCCTACGTTTACCATGCCGTGACCCCTGTACAGTTGTTGATATATGTTGATCTGAGCCAGTCGGCGCAACAGGGTTACTCCTACTCCGGTTTTAATGAAGGGTGAAGGCCGTCCACGCGTCCTGCCAACCAACCAGCCCTGGGCGCACTGTCGTAGACGAGAGTTGCGTCATGGGATTATAAGTGTGGCTGATCTAGATGCAATCGGACGCGCTGCCCCGAGCAGGCCGCATAGGGGGACACAACATTGACAGGTTTGCAAGCGGCTTGGAGATTGCCCTGAACGCAGCCTCTGAATCCGAGCCCTTTCACGGCCGTTCGGGTCACTGACTAGACGGCGACTTGCCTCTTGGACGGGTCAGACTAGGCGGGAGGGCAGTGACGTGAAAATGCACTCACTCTCCGAGACAGCAGCGGTCGCGCACCGATGTAGGAAACCGAATGGAAAGGGGGCTTCTTGTCAGCATTAGCGACCTGAATCAAGTACTCTTACCTCACGGCACTGAGTTCTGCCATGATCATCTATGCGTGTTCCCAGCACAGTGATACTGCGTCATACTGAGCAGTGCCGAGAATCACGAGGGGGAAAGAGCAAAGAAGCAAGAGAACGATGTCGTTTCACCATGTCCCTGCCAGTGAGGCATGAACATAGTTCTGCTATTACCTTGCGTCAGTTATGTCAACGCCCCGGCCCTCCGGTGTTCGGACAGCCCGTCAAAGGACTCTGTATTACCGCAGCAAATCCTTTCGTCCGCTGGGACTTTTCTTTCCCGCCGAGTCAATTATCGCATTCGGTGGGCTTCAGAGAAGTCGAGAAAAGGCGTTCTTTATCTCTCCTTACCAGTACTGAGCCAGTGGCACTGGATTAGATGGTCCCCATTATCATCTATGTCCGAGGGGTCTTCGGATGAAAACTGGCAGCTGGGCTTGGTTGGAACAGTTCGCTTCCTTCGCCGTTTCAAAATCATGCTAGCTTTGTGAGCTCAGCTGAATCGCAAAAGCCTCTTCTCGTGGCGAATACAATCATCGAGGTTGACGAAGGCACCGAAGAGCAATTCCATTCTTCTTGGAGAAGATTGGGTGCCGCCACACTGGCAGTTGCCGCGGGATGGCTGACCAGGCGCGAGAAACTGTTTCCTAATAACCCCGGGCCGGCGCTTGTTCGCGACCGTTTCTCCGAGGTCCGTCTACTGATGGGCCGATGATACACTGCCGTTTATTCTCTTCTGTTCAGATTTTCGGACTCCACGTTCGCGACAGTCTACAGATCTCCGCTACTTATCGGGTGTTCTGTGAAGGAAAAGCAGAGCCGCAAGAATGTCACCCTACAATCTCCGAGTCGGGTCGATGAGATAGCCCTTCTCTCTCCACGGTCCCCGAGGCTCCGCGAAACCATTATGTCACAACGTTGCGGACGAAGCTAGAGCAGAGGATAGTGCCCTCCTCACCTCAGGTAAATCGTTGCTGAAGGTCTGTAAACAGGTCATTTACGACGGTTCTTGCTGATAAGGAACCTTCTTGCTGCCCACCCACCATCTCCCGCGGAAGTTACGACTTTCCTGCTCACTTCCTTCCGCCAACTTTCTCCACTGACAGGCGATTGTTAGGTCAACTAGGCGACCCTAGAAGGGCAGGCCGGCCATCGGTGCAACGGACATGCTCCCTGCTCTCTCGAACCCACTCTTCCTCCATCCCGTTAAATATGGCGTGGAGCATAACGTACGTGGCCCTGCTGACCCCTCGGAGAAAGACGTGACTAACGTGATAATATGGAATGAGAACAGGATCGACAGCTGCGGCCCCGGCCACCCAACCTCTTTACATAGATTTACCTCTCAGTGAGCCGAGCGCATGTCGCAGCTTCTTGGAAGCGGGATGCAGAGTTCAAGTGGAGACTAATTGATCGACTAACGTAGACTGCCAAAAGTCTTGATTGTGGCATGTGCATGATCGCAACGGCTGTCATAACAGGCAGCGAGCAAAGTAAATGATCCCGTCGAAGATCGACAACGTACAGTCGAAGACCATCCTGGAACAAAATCACACCACCGTCAATGTCAGTGACGTTTTGTGTGACTTCAGTCTGTATGCTCAACCCTGACTTCGGGACAACATGGCGTACGAGTTTACTATCGACTTGTACCATAAAGGTTCTAAAGTTTGAATTTATCTCCAGCCTTGATTTACTTATAATACTCAGCATAATAGATCCCGAACATTCCTGTCTTCCGTTAACAAAATACTAACTGACCAACAAAATGCATCATGTTCAACCGCTGTCTTTTACGTTTGCGTCGCACGATTCAAACGAAGCATAGAAAATCCAATGCAAAGTCCAATTAAGCCAAGAGGTAGCCACAACCCGATCCCAAGCTAAACATCACCACTGAACTAATCTATCACTAATATAAGTTTTGTATGCTTAGCCGACGTTGATGGGGGAACAGCCAACAGAGACAAGACCGTCCTAACCATTCCATTCAGATGATGTCTCGCTAGGATTAAATTGTTAACACTCACAAAGTGGTTGTTCTCGCAGCAAACAGGCTGCTGCTTGCAGTCAGAACCAACTCCCGCGATGCCGGTGCAGCCTAATCCAACAACAGCATCAATCTGGGCGACGACACTTCCAACCAAGGCACCAATGCCCTGCGCGTGGATCGCGTCCTGGATCGCAGGCGTGTTATACTAGAAGATATCGTAGGTTAAGTTCGACTTCGACGCAGAGTTAAGACGAGATACGTACGCTGCCGACCTTGTTGCAGCAGTTGGGCGAGCCGGTGTTGCATTGCGAGTCGGCAACGACGAAGGCAACGAGGGGAAGGAGAGCAAAGATACGAGCGAACATGTCGATGAAAGATTGACGATGGAGTGATGCTAGAGAGAGTGAACGAGTGGTGTAGCTGAGCAGCTTGGTGGGTTATTATCTTCTGGCTCTGACTGCCTCTTTATATACCCTGGAGAGGAGCCCCAACCCGTTCTGGATTGATGAATTCACGGCTCTACATACGCGGTGACCCAGTGGGCTGGTCGCCAACTTCTCCGTAACGAATCCGGGCCGACGATACCTTACGTTCGTTACGTCAGTCTTGGCGAATTTTCATCGTCGGTAGGGATGTTTGAACGCCGCGGCAGATCACCGTCGAGTTTTGTCCATGCCACCCTTGCCGGCCTAACGACGGCTCGGAGAATCTAGACTCGGAAATTGGAATCCAGGATGTGACTCTCAGGGTCAGTGACCGAGGATCTCGCAAACTTTTTGGCCAATGCCAGTGGTTAGATACTTAAGAATGAATGGAAAAACGTCCACCAACTGAGATAATGGCAGGTCCGAAATATGCAGACAATAAAAAGTAGCTATGTAATATGTAGCCGGTACATAAATCATATCACTCAGGGCCCCTTGATCGAAAAGACGTGTTAAAGAATTTCAAACAATGTCAACGCTTGGGAGAGTTCACGTAAAATTGGAACGTTGACAGGAAACTCGGCGAACATCCACGTGCCATGATTGGAGTGAGTTACACCTTCGACTCGTCTACGATTCTTCAAAAAGGATAATCGATCAAGTGAGATCCCAGTAACTCCACCACCTGTCCGAACGTTCACTGAGCAAGAGAGCAGTGAATGCTCATCTGTTGACCGTCCTAAGAGAGTCGAGTTCAGCGATCATGGGACAATTTCCAAAGGAAGCGATAGGAGATACACACATTACCGGTCAAGTCCTGCGTGCAGCAGAGAGCCTTCTGGGTGCACACTGCATTGCTGTCGATGTCATGGCAGTCAATGCCGACGAGGGTATCAGTCTGATCACCCTGAACACCTGAGACAAGGTCTCCATGTCCGATGTTCTGGAGATCCTGCTTCACATTGTTGTCGGTGCTCTACGTGAACCACCATGTAACCGTCAGTTCCCGCACTTCACTTGAAATACGATCAGAAACTTACCTGGAGTGTGCTGGCGCAGCAGGTGCGATGATGCCCAGTGGGGCACTGCGCGACAACAGCAGACACGAACAGAACAAAGGGGAGAAGAACAGAGATGCGAGCGAACATTATGGCGATGGGTAGAAGAAGAGTAGGTAGATGAGTCTGACTTGAAGCAGATGAGAGATGTGTTGTGAGTGATTGAGCTGCCTTTCAAGATCGCTTTCCGTGTCCTTTTATACCTGAGGAATCAGACCGTCGCCTCCAAATGTTTCAAGCTCCCAGCTTGACGAACGACTGCGCCGCAGCCAGAGGAATACTTTATCCTCGCTTGTGATGTAGAAACAGGAATTAAATGGCGGTTGCTGGGCCAGCACCCTGGCAGTCTCCTGACGTTCCATACTGCCACCGAACGGCAAAACCCTCCGGTTGACGAGTCTTATCCAATCACAGGCCTCGAATGCTAATGAAAAAGGAGATTAAGGAACCCATTAAATAGTGAAACATGCGCAGCTCATTCTAAAGCCAGGTTACTTACCTCGAGACTCGGGATGAAACGGGCTGGAGGTCTTACGGCCCTACCTGCGGATTTAAATGAGGTGACAGATGTGGAGTTCGGTGTGAGACGAAGCCGTCCTTCGCTACATAAGTACCAATCCACCACCGTGTAAGCGACACTTTACAGCAATCATAGTCGTAACAGACTGGGCGAGATTTACCATCATGCGTATCTGCGTTATCTGTCAGTTGCCTCAGTGCCAGTGTAAGAATGAAGGGAAATATCGTCAATTCTAATTGGAAACTTACAGAGAATGACGTCTCAGAATCCACAGTCGGCTGGGCCATGCTGATTTATGGGAAGAGGGAATAAGCCTTGGCAGTCAAAATATTGAATGGGCGGGTGCACCATGGCACTCGTCATTGAATGTGCAAGCAAGTCGGTCAGCTCGTACAATATTGGGGCAGAGTTTGCCTCGGATTCAAGTTGCGCATCTGATATGAACGAATTAGCGTGATTGACTTCCTTCTTCGAGACTTGCAGCCTGCTTCGTCTAAATGGCCTTCGCGCGCATGCAGGGAGTGACGAGGATAGTAGGTTTCGCAGAAGACATCAACTCACCTAATCCTCGATTCTCGGACAAGAACACATCGTAAGGCCTCTCAGTACAACCCACTCTGAGCCTGTAACACCCTTCTTGCCAACATTTGATAGCGCCTGATGGAACTGCTGCCAGAGAGAGGAATAACTTATAAAAAACATACTCCTTAGTCGTTCCCCACGGATCGCAGTTTCACATTATCCAGTTCGATGCGTTCGCAACCTCGGACACGTCCGAAATGCCAGGACACTTCTACCCATCGTCATAGTTTTCTATCCGCCGCAGCACCAAGTTCAGCGTATGTCTGGCAAGCGGAAAAAAATGCGGAATAGAAGAGGAGGAGAACGACATTCCTCATTGGCATCATCGGGCTGCAATAAGTTGGAGCTCGAGCGGAATACAAACCCATCTGCACTGATCCGTAGTCAGGAACGGGTAGCGAGGACGGGGCCAAGGGTGGCAAGGGCGAACGAGGGCGGTCGTGAGTGAGTACCTGCGCGTGCGCGTCGCGAGTAAGGGCGATGGCGACGTCGTGAGGATCAGGGCGGGAGAGGATGAGCGGACGTACAGATCTTGAATTTGGTACCCGCGACCGACGAGTCGACGACCGAATTGAGCGGGACGGCCTTGGATAAGCATATCCTTCTTTTTGCAAGGGTAGATGGCAGAGGGACACGCACGTGTATATAAAGTAGTGACCGGTTGCCTAGCTGACCTGGGTGATCACAGCATGTATTGAGTCAGTTTTCAAGTGGGAGGTCGATCGCCCGCGGTGCTAATGAACGTGACGGCCAGGTTTTGCGTGGAGAGTCGTGCGACAGAGAAACGAAAGATAAATCTTGGTGAATCCTATGCCGCATGGTGTATTCTATACCAAGCATGCCATATGTGAAGAAGAGAATTGACAGAAAACGTTCGGTGTCACCTTTTGGAATGAAAAACGACATCGCGAATGTCTTGCTACTGCAGCGGTCGTAAATGTTGTATGCGCAGGAAGAAACATTCGAAGATGAAACATAGAAGAACGCGGAGTGGACTTGGAGCATCGTCATCGAATTGGGACATTGCGTTTTCGCATTAGGTGCAAATTGCGCCATCGTCTCCTAGAATGGTATTTTCTGTACGACTTCCCCAAACATCCACTGGCTGGATCTGAAGCACGCAACGCAACAGTCACGAGCCTGAGAACTGTCAAGTAGGACGAGCGAATCTGCCGATTTAAGCATTACCAGTCCGCGAGGGGACGATGCTCAGATCTCAGATGTGCACTAGAGCAGGCCTCGATCAAGTAGCGATTTGCATCGAAGACACTTGCTTGACCAAAGCGAGTCCCGCGGCTCGTCACCAATCCACTGGTGACGATGAGATGATCAGTTGGACAGATCTAACTGGAAAGCCGCTTCGCTGCGAGTGAGATTTTGCTGATATGACCTCGTGTTTACCTCTCGGCAGGGGCAGATTCCCCTCGAGGCCTATCCTTCACATCGTCTTTACGGTCTGTGGGAAACACAAGGGACTGGATGTGAGATGGGGAAACTGATACAAGCGCTTACGGTGATGGTCTTTTTCGAATGCCCCTGCACGTAAGCCTGCAAGCTGGACGCGAACGGTCAAGAGATTACGGAAAAAGTTTCGTGACAGGTTGCGACACACTGGCACGACATGACGTCGTCACCTGGAATCGCAAGATTCCGCCAACATGTGATTGACGCGATAGAAAGCTCGGAACACCGCGAAGGTCAACCCAAACCCTGATAGACAGTTTTGTTCGCCTCGAATGCGGAATCGGTGACCAAAACAAGCAGGACCCGTGACGAGGTCCGATAAGGTGATAGACTTTTTGGTTCAATCTGGTGCCTTGAGTAAGATTTTCAAGAACAAGTGGAGATAATACTTGGTATTAATAGTACATACATCACCGGCTCGCGAATGCATGGCAAGATGTTGGAAGAACCTCTCTCTGCAACCAAGATAATGCAAGGACACCGTATCGTACTTACTGTTGAATGTCAATGAAGTGGTCCAATGATTCCTCCAGCGCCAGTCGGCACTGGACTTACGACTGAGCAACGGCGAGACCAGCGCCGGCAATGAGTACGAGAGACGGCAAAGAGACCTAAAAGAAGGAACGACTGTCTTAGAGTACATACTAGTAGTAAACAAACACTCATATAACTTATGTAATCCAAAAGTGTACTAGTTGTGATTTCGTCGCTCATCTGATATATCTGCTCATCCGAGTCTGCGCCTCAGTGTCCTACTCCAACTTTCATGACACTGTTACCGTGGAATCTGTGCACTCGACCACTGGACTGCTTTCGACCTCTTTGGTGCCATTGAGCGTGTTGGAACTTGGGCGTTACAACAATCAGCAAGCTGAGTTTGTCGGTTTGCTGCGCTGTGGCAAACTACTACTATCACTTTTTGGGCACTCTTTCCTGCCTGATCTAGACTCATTCAGTGACTGAGGCACTTTTCTCGTGAACAACATCGTCAACGTCGGCCGCGCGCACCTTCAAGCAATGCGAATGGGCATAATCTTGGGTAATTTACAAACGACTATTGGACGATCCAGAACTTCGGGTATCTCTTTTTATCGATGTTACTTGGGCTATCGTTCACCCACAGAGGCTCCGCCAGGCAAGCATGCGAACTACTGGCAGGTGAATCCCAAATCAAGCTGAACACCAGTTGCGGAGCCAGTGGCCCCATCTGATCGACGCGCCGCCCGTCCCACAAGTTGCCAAAAAAAAAAACACTGTATAAACGTAACTCGATGATGCGGCAGGTGAACTTGAAGGCTCAGTGTTCGACAGCCGTTCAGGGTCCAGGCTGGAAGGCTGTGTCAGTGACGCCAGGCTCGGATGAACTTGAATGCAGCATTATACACTTACTACGTACGTCGTTCCTGGTCCATTCTTCAAGTTGTTACTTAACTTAACTTTATTAACTTTAAGAATCCCTCAAAGTCCACACCTGGTGCTTAGCAAGCCTGGCAGCGACGGTCCGTGACTATCAGATCTGACTTGACAGCAAGTAAGTACCATGATCCGGCGATTGCACCGTTTTTTTTTCGGCATACATACCAGTATTACCTCTCCAACGAACTCCGGGGTGCCAGGTGTTGAGGAGATACAAGTTGACCGAACTGAGTCGCATAAAGAGTTAGGTCCCTCCAGGTTCATGGCAAGCGATTCCGAAGGCACACCGGCGTTTGTATGCGTGCGCATGCACCATGTACGTACGTATGTATTTTGGTCACTTCAAATCCGAAGAAGTTCCACCCGGCCCATCAAGCTAGCACTGCCAGTTACAGTGCGCCGGGTCGTCGGCAATTGACCAACGTAACATTATTATTAGTCACTAGCTTGGCAGGCTATCATGCCCGCAGCCCCTGCCGCGCCAGCATCGTATTAACGCTTATCCGAACCATTGCGCGGCGAACTAATACTATATAGTACATAGTAGTATGTAGTAGATTCATGTTGTCAGGCGACATACCGACATTGTTGTCATTGTCTATCAACAAAGTTTAGTCGTAACATTCATAATATTTGCTATTGTTAGTTGAGTGCTACGATGCCGCATCATGCATCATGATTGGATGATTGAAGTCGTTGTCGTTCATAAGTTCACAATTCGGATCAACGGAATTTGCCATTGCGGTTTGATTCTTTGATTTATGTAAACGTAAACGGGCAAAAGAAGCCGCGTCAGATTGGCGAAGGCGTAATGCAATTATTCCTTATTTGGTTTAGTTCAATTTTATCCTCGCACAACGTCCGATCCGAGTTGCAAGATGCGGCCGCTTCTAGAATCGTGCCATTCCCTAGAAGAACCAATCAAACAGCTCGGAATGTCACCGGTTCACCCATAAGTATGATCGTTTTGTTCTCGCATCTGTTCGGCAAGCGTTCGAGCTGGGCGATGGTTGAGTGAGGTTGAATCATGATACGATATTCAAAGTTAGCGAGACTCGGAGAAGAATAAGGTACATTGCGTGTAACGCAAGCCTCTGACTCCGGATACCCCGAAATTCTTTTTCTCAGCTCCTGGCGCTCCGTTCCAAGCTAGTCTGATCTGGGCAGCATTGCGCAACAACGAGGCGTCGGAGCCACCGTATGCACAGACAGCTATTTACTTGCTGCAGGATCTGCGTCCACTGGCAAGCTGCTTTTTGATCCCCAGGCTGCCAGTGGACTCCACCCGTTTGAGACGCGCCGACGGTCCAAATGAAATGGCATGGACGAATGTAACTGCCGGCGATGAGGAAGTCCCCCGAGGGAGTCGGCAACATGAGCACCAACATCATGCCATCATGGGCCCTGGATTTCGCTACAAGCACGACGGGTGCGCACATAGAGCGGCAGGTAAGGCGGTCGTGTAGGCAGAGAGCAACTGATACACCCAGGCTGTGATGGTCAGAGGACGTGCGGGGACACAGTGGCTTGGCGGGGATGCGGCGCTGATCTATATCGCACTCGCGCTCACGTAGGTGAACGAGAGACTGACTTGGACCAAGTGGTCACCTTGGCACTGTTCCCGGAACAATTAATGTGTACAAATAAGTCAAGACTGACGTAAAGTAAGTATGTACTAGAACCGCGTAACCGTAACCGTAACGTATCATACTAGTATGATTCCGCTCAAACTTCGTCAATCGGAGTTTTGTCTGGCATGGACGCAGTCCGCTGAACCGTTTCTCCGGGCCTGCTGGCAGTGGAACCAGTCGTAGGGCTCCGCGAGCGGGTTACGACCTGGACCTCTATAAAAAGACGGCGAGAGTAAGTTGAACCAGTAAGCCTCTCTACCTGCTCTTTCCAGTGTCACTCATTCTTCCAACTCTCATCGCTATGCTCGCTCGTGTTTTCGCTCTCCTTCCCCTTGCTGGCCTCGCTGTTGCTGCCACTTACCAGTGCAACACTGGCACGCCTAACTGCTGCAACGCCGTTGGTACTGTAAGTCTTTTCTGCTATGATAATTCTTTTGTGTCGAACTCAACCACAATGCTTTCCGTTGCTATTGCAGTCCAAGACCCCAGCGATCGCGAGCGCGATTAGCTCGCTGCCATTGGGCCTTGGAGCCTTGCTCGGCAGCCTCGACCTCGGCGTGAACGCTATCCTGGGCTTGCAATGCACTGGTATCCTTGGTACTGGCGCCGACTGTTCTCAACAGCCCATCTGCTGTGAGGACAACAAGTCCGTGAGTACTGTATATTTTACATCCCTCAAAGTCCTTAGCTCAACGTTATTCCCTTAGGTCGGTCTCATCAACATTAGCTGCTCCCCCATTACTATCCTCTAAGTATGATACCTGTGTGGACAGTCGTTTTGTGGAGATGTTTAGCTAGACTTATTTTTGGTTGAATGGCTTGTATAGTCTTCTTCACCTAATGATATGATTTGGATATTTTTTATCTCCTACGACTCGGAGCGCAATTGTCGAAAAAGTCTTTGTCCTGACTCGGTGAACTTCGGAATGCATGATTATATGTGCTGGAAATTTTCAGCTGCTAAAGGAGCTCCTACAGTCCGGGATGTGAGAGGGAATTCGAGACTCGTTTGACTGACCTCATGATTCATGAACGATTCAACAACTTTGTCAATTTGTCAAAGCTCCCTTCAAGTTGAAACTTTGCTCCTGTGGTTTCTACACCTCGTGATGAAGTATCACATTCTGCATACATAACTGTGAGCATCACCTCCTCATACTGCAATCGAAGTTGCAGTAGTCACTCTGCCAGCTGCTCCGGTTCCAACTTGAAACTCCACGAATTCCTGACTACGGATCAATACTAGGGTTTTCAAACATTTCGCCGCTTCAGAACCTGCGTCCGAACGCTAACGAGAAATATCGCTCTCCTCGTATACGAACTTTTCTTCCACTTGCATGGACAACGAGTGAGATTAGACTCCATGACTCTCTATGGGGGCGGAGGAAAGGAGAATTTCTGAATAATACTACATTTCAGATATCTTCAAGTGCCGTAGGCATACCGAGCGGCTGGGTACCGCAAAACTACATGCGACCAAGTTGGCGGATGGGGAACGACCGATGCAGTAGGTTCGTCCTTCGATGTTTATCGCTGACTACAGTTTTTTTCTATACAGTGCTTTTCGACTTCTATCACCAGACCGTCTGATCCGTCCAGCGTCCAGACCCATGTTCGACCCAACATCGCTTGTTACACGATGATCTAGATGCAGTGTGTCGCCACGAACCATTGAGCGTGATGAACAACGCCAGAGGCGCCATTCATTTCATTTTTAGCTGCTGAGGCTTTTTCTCTCTGGGCGCAGATAAGCAAGAACCAGCCAACAGACTTGAGGCAACATATCAGATAGTAAATCACCAAGTCCTGGGCGATGATTGCCAAACACCCGGTAACTATTGTCACCTCATTTTGCAGGAGATACGATGGCACGCCCTCCTGTTCACGCCCGCCCGCCCAACTTCGGTATCTTGCAATACCGCGACCACGCGCGCACGCCTGACTTGCAAGACAAACTCCCGGAGGTGTCATCTTGCAATACCATGACCTCCTGTTCATGCGCGCGCGCCTGGCTTGCAAAACCCGCCTCCCGTTCACCTTTCGCTCTGCATTCAACAAGCCGTTTCACAGGTATACTACGACGATTCCCTCAGCGTGTATGCATCCATGGATCGAAACCTGTGGAACGACTGGTTTACGAAGAACCATTTCAGCAAAATCAACATCCGTAGGTTGTCGCCATCTGGCACCACCGTTCAAAAAGGCCGTCTCTGTGAGGGTTCCGTCATCGCGTGCATGCTCGTGCAGATTCACTCCGCTACTCATATCTATCGTCGCGCCCTTCCACAGGCTATCCTGAATGTTGAGCGCTGGGAAACTAACTAGTACGCACCATCCGCTCGTCTCCACAGCCTGTACTTGGCAACTTGATCCTTTACCTCCTCTGGTCCTTCAAGTTGCCCCCTTTGATCGCATCCAACAACATTCTCTTCTCTCTCTCCATTTTCTACACATCGCCACATGAGAGTGAGCGAGGAAACCCCACCTCGTCTATTCACGGCCCGCCCTTGCCTTGTCGTCCTTCAAATCCATCTTCTTCACCAATCATACTACGAATGTAACTGCCGAAGACTGAAAAGGTCCGGAGTCGGCGACATGAACACCAGCATGGTCCTGGAGTCCGTTACAAGCACGACGGGCACGCACATAGAGCGGCAGGTAAGGCGGGTCGTGTAGGCAGAGAGCATCTGATACACAACCCTGTGACTTGGCGGGGATGGCACCGATCTGTATCGCACTCGCGCTCACGTAGGTGAACGAGAGACTGACTTGGACCAAGGCAGTCGAAATCCTCGATCAACGGAGACAGTGTCTGCCTGTCCAGGATAAGTCCTTACTGCTGTGGCCGTAGTAAACGGATCTAAGCACACAAAGCCTTGCCCTTGAACACAACTAATAGCTAGCTTCAAGTTCAAGTTGGTTGTTTAACTTGTGCTATGGCGCTCAGTATGTAGTAGTGTCCGAGGTCCCAGGGCGTGGAGCCACTCATGAGCTTCACTCCGACTGCCTTCCAATTCGACTCTTCCAGAACGCCCTTATACGTTGTAATATGCAAATAAGTATCGTTGACTTGAAGCTGTACTATAGAAATCAATTACGCCCACTCAGTCACTGGCACTGTTTTCCCGGAACAATGTGTACAAATAAACCAAGACTGACGTAGTACAGACGTAAAGCTTTAAAGTATGTACAGGCTACCGTTATTCCGCTTAAACTTCGATGCTGATCGGAGTTTTGTCTGGACATGGACGCAGTCCGCTGATCGTAGGGCTCCGCAAGCGGGTTACGGCTGTACCTCTCCATGTATAAAAAGACGGCGAGAGTAAGTTGAACCAGTAAGTCTCAGAGTCTACCTGCTCTTTCCAGTGTCACTTAGTCTTCCATCTCTCATCGCTATGCTCACTCGTGTTTTCGCTCTCCTTCCCCTTGTTGGCCTCGCCGTTGCCGGTGGCACTTACCAGTGCAACACTGGCTCGCCCCAATGCTGCAACGCCGTTGGTACTGTAAGTCTTTTCTGCTATGATAATTCTTTGGTGTCGAGCTCAACCACGATGCTTTCCATTGCTATTGCAGTCCCAGACCCCTGCGATCGCGAGCGCGATTAACTCGCTGCCATTGGGCCTTGGAGCCTTGCTCAGCGGCCTCGGCCTCAACGTGAACGCTATCCTGGGCTTCCAATGCACCGGTATCCTTGGTACTGGCGCTGACTGTTCTCAACAGCCCGTCTGCTGTGAGGACAACCATTCCGTGAGTACTGTATATTTTACATTCCTCGAAGTCCTTAGCTCAACGTTATTCCCTTAGGTCGGTCTCATCAACGTTAGCTGCTCCCCCATTAAGATCCTCTAAGTATGATACCTGTGTGGACATCGTTTTGTGGAGATGTTTAGCTAGGCTTATTTTTGGTTAAATGGCTTGCATCGGCTTCTTCACTTAATGGTATGAACCGTACTATGAACCGTATGATTTGGATATTCTTTATCTCCTTCGAGCGAAATTGTCGAAATAGTCTTTGTCCTCCGTGAACTGAATGTATGGTTACTATGTGTCGTGAAAAAGTTCAGCTGCTAAGGAGCTCCCACAGTCAGGGGACCGGCATGAGTGACAGGGAACTCGAGACTCGTTTGACTATGTAACCTCCTGAACGATTGAACACAACATGGCACCGTTCTGCGGCGGGTAGAAAACCATGACGAGTGAGATTAGACTCCATGACCCTATGCGGGCGGATGAAAGGAAAATAACAATATATTTATATTTCAGATATCTTCAAGCGTCGTAGTACCGAGCTGGGTACCGCAAAACTACTAGTACATGCGACCAAGTTGGTAGATGGGGAACGACCGATGCAGTAGGTTCGTCCTTCGATGTTTATCCCCGACTACAGTTTTTTCTACACAGAGTGCTTTCCACCGTCTGACTCGGATCCCAGGCTATAGAGTAGATTTATTGCAAAAAAAGA
This sequence comes from Leccinum variicolor, assembly GCA_038091415.1. Taxonomy (NCBI): domain Eukaryota; kingdom Fungi; phylum Basidiomycota; class Agaricomycetes; order Boletales; family Boletaceae; genus Leccinum; species Leccinum variicolor. The sequence goes on from JBBPOK010000604.1 coordinate 18,068, forward strand.
TGGTCATTACCGTATGTACAGTATTGCAGAATATACAGTAGTTAGCGATTACCGTGCCATCTTGCACGATACCGTTGTGTCTTGCAATGCAGT
>JBBPOK010000605.1:0-18136 GCA_038091415.1 Leccinum variicolor
TATTCCACAATGCACCACTCACTTCCTGTAATTTCCAGAGCAGAATTGAGAATAAATGGACACATCATCAGCATCACAACTCTCTGGCATATTCCACAATGCACAACTCACCCACTGTGATTTCCAGAGCAGAATTGAGAATGAATGGACATGGCATCATTAGCATCACTACTCTCTGGCACATTCCACAATGCACAACTCACATCCTGTCATTTCCAGAGCAGAATTGAGAATGAATGGACATGGCATCATCAGCATCACCACTCTCTGGCACATTCCACAATGCACAACTCACCCACTGTCATTTCCAGAGCAGAATTGAGAATGAATGGACATGACATCATCAGCATCACCACTCTCTGGCACATTCTACAATGCACAACTTACTCCCTATCATTTCCAGAGCAGAATTCAGGATAAATGGACATGGCATCATCAGCATCACTACTCTCTGGCACATTCCACAATGCACAACTCACTGTCTGTCATTTCCAGAGCAGAATTGAGAATGAATGGACATGGCATCATCAGTATCATTACTTTCTGGCACATTCCACAAGGCACAACTCACAAACTGTCATTTCCAGAGTAGCATGAAGTGATATCAGTTAAATCAATTTCACACATGTGCTGGAATGACAGCTCACTTTCTGTCATTCCCCAGTGGGATGCAAATAATTAGCACATTCTCAATTTTTATGTATGAGCTAATGAAAGCATCTCACCCAAAAGTGTGGAAACCACCTTGCCAATTTTCTGACATTTATAATGTCAGTGCTGTGGACAGGAAGTGCTGATTGATGCAGCTGGTCTATGACAGATATGACACTTTTTCATTATAGCATTAGCCTTTGAAGAATATTCCACTTGTAGTACTCACTCTTGAACTGCACATTTAATACACAGGGCTATGTTTGTTTCTTGGGCAGTAACAAATAGCATTTGCACAACCTCCTCATTCAAAGCTCCTGCTGTGTTTTCTAGCAGTATGTCACATCCCTCATTTGAGTTGTGCATCCCTTGCACCCATGCACATTCTATCAGCTGAATCATGTTATTGGAAAAGAGAGTAATACCTCCAATCCGAACACTATATTTTGGTGCATAGTTCAGTTTAGAGAGACGACCCCATACATCAGCATTGTTGAAAATTCCATCCGTGAGCTCATGTGCCTTTGCTACCTTCTCCTGTATTGGCAGCTTTCGAGCATTACCAGATAGTTCGCCCATGGCTACAGCCAGTAATGCATCAAACTTGGTGAACAACACAATAACAGGCACTGGCGAAGCTGTGAGCTCGAAAAAATCTTGCCAAAAATGAGCCCACCATTTCTCGTATCACACTCATTGAAAAACATTTCCTCGGAGCGTTGGATCGCCCGATTCAATTTATCCATTGGGATACAGTACCTATACATGATATCAATGACCACTTCCCGCAACTGATCAAGCTGGTACCAGATGGCATGAATGCGTTTCTTGAGAGATGTCGTGTTTGCACGATCAGCAATGAACTCCTTCAGCTGTTGGAATTCATGTGTGGAACCAGCCTCGAAGCCCCGCGAGTCATGGAAGATGAATTTGTCATTGCTCCGGAAAATCAACTCATTCTCAATGTCGTGTTCTCCACGCTAGCGTGCATTGGTAAAGATGCATGTCGAGTCCGAGTCCAGTATGTCGTGATACTCACCCCCATGGATCCCTCGACCTGGGTCAGATCAATCTGGTCGCACAGTTCGGTAGGCCAGTTATCCATAGGTATTAAAAGAAGCACGCACCTTGTTACCTTTTCCATCATAGACCTCCGGGTCTTCGGTAGTGTTACAGATCGCGCGGAGAATAGTCGTCTTGCCAGCGTTCGCCCGCCCAATGATAAGAATCCTGAAGCGGCCAAACTTCTCTCGGATGTTTTCAAAACCACCTGTCTTGTTTGACTCCATATCTGGATTCCAAGCGTATTGTTGAAGAAACTGTGGAACGTGAGGGCGAGGGTGGAAGTGGAAGAAGCGTACTGCGTCGACTCGGATCGATCGATCTACTTCCGACATCCGCTTCCGGCAAGTCCAGTTTTTAGTTTGATCCACCATTCCTGTTGAACTAGTCGGGATCCTTGGCAGGTCCACCCACTCCCATTATCAGGCCCAACGGCCTGCTTGGGCCACGTGCCCGCTTTCGCAGCTCGCTCAATTTCAGCCCAGTTTCATCGACCTTAATACTTCAACCCCCTGGTCGTGTCTTGCAGAGTCCACAGGCATGCATGTTCCTGGCTCGGTTCCCTGAAAACCTAACGAACCTCTCGAGCAGCGCGTCGCATTTGCTCTGCTGGCCCGACGGGCATGAGTCATGACCGTAAGTTGGAACTCACAGCTGGATACTCCACAGGTGTGGTATGGCGAGTTCCACCATGAACTGATGAATGTCGCTACTGGAAATTCGACCACTTATCCATCTTCACGTGTGTGGGACAACCGCATGAAGATCACTGGACTGAAACCAAACACGAAGCATTTGTACTTAGCTCCCTCATGATGCTTATCGCAAGAATCACGCATCGGACGCTGTCGCGCACAGTGATAGACACAACTCGCCTCGACTCCTGCTCGTTAACCGAACGTACTCGATTAAAAAGAATTTGAACAAAAGGGATAGCAAGATGGCATAGGTACATAGTGGGTGACGACACTAAAGAGATGATAGCCATAATAAGATACGTTCCTTTGGCCTCGGTCGATTTATGCGCAAACCGTCTGCAGGCCTGTACCCATTCATTAGTTCATGCCATTGTTGCAGCGAGAAACACTCACGTCGCGAGGTCCTTTGTGAGACGTTCACTGAAGGGGGGGCTCTGATGCTCGCGTTGTTCTCCTTATTCTCCATATTGGTTCGACCGGTGCTCTTTTCCGTCCATCCCGACGTTGTACGTTGTGCTACCGATCCAAGACGAGGCCGGGGGTGGCAATCAGAAAACACACTCAGAGTTGTCTGGAGATACGGCGCACTTCTTGGCATCCGCAGACATTGTCGACGGTACGTTTGGATTGATCGTGATATGCTGCAGTGCGTTGGAAAGCGACGAGGAGTGACGAGGTACGTCATCATCTTTGGACGTAATGAGAGACGCAGTCACCGCGGCCCGCAAATGTTCCGTGCTGGGAGAAGACGTGAACGAAGTCTTGACGGTTCGAGGGTATGGTGAGGGCCGACTATTGACACGCGATCGCGCCCCCGAGGTCGAAGTTCAGATGGAAGAGGACAGTAGTTCTGCAGCGAATGCTCTCGCATCGCTTGCATTGCAGACCGATGATGCGGAAATTCGAAAGCTAGCGGAGTGATCGTCGTCAAGACCAGAGAAAGAATGACGAGTGGACGGCTCACATTGAAGAGCAAGAACAGAAAACGGGGTATCCAGTCACGTACGCTTACTTTCCATAACTGTGTTCTCCGCCTCATCCCGGAGAGCGTAGTATCTTCGGAGCGCGGTAATCCCTTGCTCGTCATCCCACAGTGAGTACGAATCCACCGACGACGTCTCGGGAATCTACGACATACACTTGAAGCGGATCCATCAGTTTCGTCGCAACAGGCGTGTTAGAAGCTGAGCCTGTGGGAGCAGGAGAACTCGTAGACGGGAGCGTCGACGTGAATTCCTCTTGGATCGTCTCTTAAATGGAAGTGCGTGACGCACGAGCTTGGGATATACGGCTACGATGATCGTGACCGCGACCGTAAGGACGAAGCACGCTGAAAGGAAGCGTTGGGCGACGCGTGCGAGGTGCTCGAAAGCAGAGCATTAAGGTGTTATTCAGAAGGACCGAGGGGCGATGAGGGTGGGGCGCAAGTGACGCCATACACGGCCGAGGGGCGATTCCTGGGGGACTGGAGGGTGATCGAAGGAGTGGAGGAGAAACCTTCCGGAGATACAGTATGTGGTAAGGGGAAAGAGGTGCAGGGGATGTAGTACCGAATACGGCGTATGGAGAGGAGGACGACATGCAAATGTGGTTTGTCCAACTCTTTGTGCCCAAGTTGACGGAAGCGGGAGATGAAGAATTGGACACGAGGTTAGTGAGGGAGGCTGAACCTCGCTGAGAGAGGGATAGGAGGGTATGTGATGCACAGGATATGCTCTGTATGGCATTTGCATTGTAATGGTGGAGAACACTATGTGATGTGCGTTCGATCTCGATGCGTTGTCTGTCGCGGGATCGGCGGAGGGGAGGTAGACAAACTTGTTCAACGGTGCCATTCTCAAAGCCGAGAAAAACTTGACTGTGGTCGGGAAGAAATGCGACGCTAGTGATGTTAGGCTGGACTGTAGTGGGACCTAAAGTAAAGGCATGCGAGCGCTCGAAGACGATGCGAGACGGGGATGCATCGGAAGTGTCCTGTACGGAGTAGGAGTAAAGTACATGGCCAGCGGCGATTAATAACGTGGAAACGGAGAGGACGATGGTGGGTTGTAGGATTCCGTGCCAGGGACGGGAGAGAGGACGCGCAATGAATCTGGCACGCAGCCAGGCTCGGTCTGCGAGAGCGTCGTAGCGGACCTGTGCATCGGGAGCGCGAGCAGCAGAGAATGGCTCTGGTTGTTGTTTCTAAGAAATATGGACCAACCAAAGTGGTGTACCAGATGAACTCGGGAGTGTCTCTGGACTCATACGATGTGATGGAAGAGCCTGCAGGTGGATGCTAAATTTGCAAGGTCTTCGGCGTCGAGGTGGTCGATGATGAGCATCTCCAGTGTGTAGTTGCTGACATAATACAAAGAAACAAGTCTTGAACGTCATGAGACGTGATGTCCGAATTCTTCTCGTCGGCGATGGTGAGCGCGTCCTCGTCTTATTCTGACCGCCCGTTGACCATTCGAGTAGACGGCGTAGGCAAGAGTACCATCATTACGTCTCTCATCAAGGAAGCCTTCGTCCCACACGCATGTCTTCCTTCGCACCCACTCCCTACTCTCCTGCTCACCTCGTTCCAGGTCCAGCACGTCGTCCCGGAGGTAACCATCCCCCCAGAAGTCACCCCAGAGAATGTGACGACTTATATCGTCGATTCCGGTGGTACGTCCATCCACCATCTCGCCATTTCGTTTCTCCATCTCCCGCAAAGCCGGCCCACAGGACAGACACCACCTTGAATCAGAGATACGCAAGGCACACGTCATATGTGTCGTGTACGCCATCGACAACCCAAACTCCTTCGACCGTATACCTGCATTTTGGCTCCCTCATTTCCGCCAACTAGGTGTCAATGTCTGTTCCTGTGTTTCCTTCACAAAGCTCTCCTCATATTGCCTTAGGTGCCTGTCATACTCGTTGGAAACAAGATCGACCTACGGGGCGGAGAGGTGACGAATGAAGCTCTCGAGGACGAGATCGTACCTATTATGAACGAGTTCAAGGCAAGCTCCCTCTCTTCCTCCCGAGCTTGACATAGACATCTTTCCAGGAGGTCGAGACTTGCGTGGAGTGCTCGGCAAAGATGCCTCTAAACGTTTCTGAAGTGTTCTACTTTGCGCAAAAAGCTGTGCTCCATCCTACCGCTCCCCTGTACGACTCGCGAGAACACGTACGTCATAACGCCTTCTCCAAGATGATTCTTTCCGATCCTCGGCTTCTTAGGTCCTCAAACCTGCATGTACCAACGCATTGAAACGGATATTCAAGCTCTGCGATGCAAACAAGGACGGGGTTCTGGATCCCACGGAGTTGAACGAGTTTCAGGTGGGTTCCACCTCCTTTCGGACCATTGATCACATACGGTAGCTTCCGTCTATTCTAGCGTAAATGCTTCGACGCACCTTTACAACTGCAGGAGCTAGAAGGCATCAAAGACACAGTGCGCGAACATGCCGAAGGTGGTGTTCGGGACAATGGTCTGACTGAGGCCGGATTTCTGTACCTTCACACTATCTTCATACAACGCGGGCGCCTCGAGACCACTTGGACTGTGCTTCGAAAGTTTGGATATGGTGAAGATTTGAAGCTTACTGAGTCGTTTCTCCTTCCAAAGTCAGTCCGACACGTGAGATTTGGATTTTACGTTGTTTTGACGGACCGATCAGATTCGATGTTCCACATGATTGCTCTGTTGAGCTGAGTCCCAAAGGATACCGATTTTTCACTGATATATTTGAGACATTTGACAAGGCAAGTCATTAGCCAACTTTGACGCCAAGATTCTGTTGATCATCGTCTGCAGGATCAAGATGGCGCATTGAAAACTGCGGAATTTGACGAGTTGTTCAGTACTTCTCCAGGAAACCCCTGGGCGAGCCAAAAGTTCCCAGACACCACTCTTGTGGACGATACCGGCGCTGTTACTCTGCAGGGATGGCTGGCTCAATGGAGGTATGCATGCAAGAATTTTCGAGTGCGCGGTCTAACGTGATCTTTCTAGCATGACCACGCTGCTCGATCACAAGACCACTCTGGCATATCTTGCCTACCTCGGATATCCAGACGAACAACGTACGAGTGCCCTCCTTACCACTCGGCCACGAAAAGCAGACCGTAAAAAGGGCAAAGTTACGCGAAACGTGTTCTTATGCTATGTCTGCGGTGCAGCCGGGTCGGGGAAGACGTCGTTACTGCGCGCTTTTGTTGGCAAACCATTTCAGGAAGCATATGAACCGACAAGCAAGGTGTTTAGTGTTGTCAATGCTGTGGATATCGACGGCTCCGAAAAGTACCTCGTGGTAAGCTTGATTTTGTGTGACCTGATGGGGAGATGACCGGATCGTTACAGCTACAAGAATTTGGTTCAAAATACGAAGATGAAACCTTACGGTCATCGAAGAAGAGAGACCTCGCCGATCTAATCATTTATGTCCACGACTCAAGCGATACCAATTCATTCTCGTACATTAGTAATCTGCGGGTATGAGACATGCGTCAGCATTCGTTCGTGATCTGACACACATTTTTAAGCAACAATATAACCTAGACCACATACCCACGTTGTTCGTGGCCACGAAATCCGACCTTGACCTTGCGCAGCAGGTGAGTTGTTTTAAATGGACTGGCTTCTTGGGGGCACTATTAAACACGATGGCAGCGGCACGAGGTCCAACCTGACGTATACTGCCGTCGGTTAGGTCTCCCAGTTCCTGTTGCGGTGAGCATTCAAACGGGGCAAACAGCGGATGTCTTCCACGTGATGTGCAGTATTTTGATGAACCCGTGAGTGTGGTCGCCTTTGATAGGTTGGGAGCAGTCAGATGACCTGCAATTTAGTCACATGGCGATACCTGGAGGGCCAGATCGAGCACTGACGGCTTCTGAGCGGCTCCGGATGTATGTAACGATAACCGCGTTGTTGGGTGGGGTCAGTGCAGGGATGGTGATGCTGTACCGCAGCTGGCTGAGGCCTGGTGGTCCCGTTTTGCCTGGATGGACGTCACCCTGGGCTACATGGTTGATCGGCAGAAGGGATTCTTGATTGATTTACTTTTATTTTATTTTACGTCTCTACCCTATAGACCTAGCATTTCACGAGATCCGATGTCCGACAGGGGAGATCCGCGATTGCCTTGAGGTCGCCGCCTGGTGCAGGTACAAAACACACAACGCCCAAGCGCGACCGCCTGCGACTCATCTCTGCGCACGACGACTACCTCGACACACAACATGGATTTGGACATGGAATTTGACACTAACACTCAACAGGCGCCCCCGCCTCAGTTGCAACAGCACTATGACGACGGGCGTAAGATGCTGTGCGTCTCTTTTGCCCGAGGTGGTATTCAGGGGAAGACTGACTGTTCTGCGTCCCCGCGGTGCGACAACCCAGCGACCTCGTATTTGTGCAGGACTGTACAGGCAGTCAAGGCTCTTATATCTCCAGCGCGACGAAAAACATTGAAGAAATTTGCGCTCACATCTTCGAGTCTGGCCGCCTCCAATCCCCAGAAGATCTACGTGTAGGCCTTGTGGCATTCCGCGACCACCCGCCACAGGACCATACATACATCGTCAAGAATTTTGGATTCTCCTCGGACATTAGCAAGGTCCACAGGGACCTCTCAGGCCTCTATGCTTCAGGCGGCGGCGACGGGCCTGAAGCCGTCACGGCTGCCCTGGCGGAGGTGTTGAGCATGGAGTGGAGGGAGCATGCGAGCAAAATGGTGGTCCTCATCGCTGATGCACCCCCTCATGGAATTGGCGAGTATGGTGATGGTGGGTCCAAATTGCACAGGTTTCCAGGTCGGACCTCACGTGCATCACTCAGGCTTTGACGAGGGTTCACCCGATGGGAACGATCCATTGCAGGTCGCCCGCGTCATGGCGAGCCGTGGCATAACGCTGGCAAGGATGCTCTTCCTTCTCGTTCGCCCAGTGTCACTGACCACCTTTTTTTCCCCCTCAGTTCTTCGTCGCGTGTGAGCCAGCGCTTAGCGGATATTCTGTACGCATTCATACTCTTGCCCTCTGCCCTTCGACTCTGACCCAAAGCCCTGACACGCACAGTATGCAACCGATTTCTACCAAGCGATCACGACCATCACCTCGGGTCTTATGCTCCCCTTAACCACCGCCGATCTCCTCTCGCATGCGATCGTTGGAAGCGTGCTCGAGAACCTTGATATGGAGAGACTCGTGCGCGAAGTAGGACAGGCGGTGGCGCACCGGATACTCGGCAACAACGAGAGTGTAGACGACGTGGCCCGTGAACTGCACGAGAAACTGCTGCTTAGGAACGAGAGCACGAAGAAGGTAGTGATCGAAAGCATCTACAAGGAGTCGCCAGAGGCGACGCACAACGTCACCGTGTTTATGCACGCTCCGACGTTGGCAGAGGCCAGACCCCAGCTCAAGCGAGTAAGTGAAACCTCCCCCAATCCATCGGACGGGTGTCGGTACATTGATGCGCTTCGTTAGGTGTACGGGACGCGGTTCACGGACAAATATCTGCTCGCACGGCAAGCGGCCAACCGAAACTCGTATTCGTATTCTTATGCCCCTCATCTTCCCTCACGAACGACACCGACTAAGCCTACGGTCACTCCGAGCACCTCGCCTGCCACCTCTGCCTCTCCACCACGAAAGGTTGTTACCGACTTTGCGGCCTTTGGAGCGCCAGCAAACGCCAGCGTGTTTGGAACTGCGGTTGCTTCGACGCCATTCTCGCTGGCAGGTGGCAAGGCTGCATTCGGAAGCATCAGGAATTCAGGCGGAAGGGCACCTTTCGATGCCGACGAAGACGAGGACGACGATACCAATGGGAGACAGAAGGTGGAATTGCGAGAGGATTCGATATCTCTAGATCAGGTATCTGGCCCCACGTCGCTGTCGAGCATTCTGACACTGACACTACCGGTCAACACAGGCACGCCGTATCGCAATGCAGAGTGCTTGGAGGGGCGTGCGCGGAGGAGACTAATAGCACTGTTTGACACATGCCATGCCCACCGCCATTTCTGGTTTCACAATCATCGCACATTCCCCACCGCAGTTGTTTCGCTCTATGACACGGCCGTAAATCTTGTTTTTTGTTCAGCCATTCTTCAGGACCATGTAGAATAATGAATCCGCATAAGTCATCGTTCAATTAATGGCAACGACGTGAGGAAAGTGTTTAGGATGATGGGGTATCCTTCCGTTTTCTCTTCTTTTTGGACGTGGGGACAACATCACTGCTATGTGATTCATGTAAAGTTTCCTGCTGTCCCCTTGTCGGCGCAGGCGCTGCGTCCGACTTGCTTCGCGTACCCTCTAACCTCGGCAGGGATTTGCGGGCGTGTTTGCGCGCCTTTTTCGATTCATTGCCTTTAGATCCTACCCCCTCGTCATGTCGTTCTCGATCTTTCCGGTCCCCACCGGACGGTGGATCCTTCTCCTTTTGCTTCTTCAACGCCTTCTCCGCCCGCTTAGCAGCTCTCGCAGCCTTGCACTCCCTCTTCAACCTTTTCCGCTCCCTCCGCTGCTCCCTCGTTTCCCCTCCATCATCCTTCGATTTCCGTTTCCTGCTCTTCTTGGCTTCTCCGACCTCGTCTCGATCGCCGACACGTTCGGCCACCTCGGGCGTCAAAGCGGAAACTGACTCGGAGGTCAACTTATCAACAAATCTAGATCCAGACGACTCGCCGGGAGACGGAGATGGAGACGGAGATGGAGACGCAGCCGCCGCCGCCGCCGACGACGAGGGACCGTCACCGTCGTTATCGGGACCCAACACGGGTCCTCTGAAAAAGCGTGCGTATAGACCGCGCTTGGCAGCTTCTCTCTTGGCAATGACCAAGAGCGAGGACGGTGGGTGGGCGGTGGGATCTGGGGTGGTGCTGCCTGATGTGGTGGCGGGTGTGCCAGTGGCGGGTCGGCGGTTGGAGAGGATGCCGGTGGTGGTGCGGTGGAGGGGATCGGAGGGGTTGGTATCAAGATCACCCTCGCGGGGTACCTTGGGCTCGTCGTCGTCGGTGTCCTCATCGTCGTTGGATAGTTTGATAGTGATCGCCTTGGAGGCTATGGTGAACAAGCTGGGCACATCATGGGTTCACGCGCGACGTCGAACATATGAGAAGAGAGGTACGCACTGGTCCCAGAAGGGAAAAGCCTCGTCACGGTCTTTACCCAGACCGCTGATATTTTTCTTTGGTAGGATTGCGAGGGGCTTGTCGATGGCTCCCTTGCGAAGGCCAGTCCCCGACCCCGTCCATCCGTACGACGTCAGATATGTGTGTCCGTACGATGATGGCGACATTCATTCATCCATCAAAACCTTATTCACTCTACTGCTACTCAGCTCACGTGACTTACTATACCGACTTCCCCGCAATCTCGTACCACCCGAGCTCGCGTCCCCAGCTGTTCCACATCCTGTCCAACACCCTCAGCTTCTCACGCCGACCAAGATTGGGATCCTCCAGGTCCTGCACATCCTCGACGAACCCTTCACGCAACCGCGATCGTGCGGGCAGCGACGTGAGCGCATAGTGCCGCAGATGCGTCAACGACAACACCAGAAGCCCCGTCGTCAGCGGTGGAATCGCATTCGAGGACGGTTCTGGGTCTGCATGCTTGTACGACGTATTGGGTTGGAAGAGCAAAAGGCGTTCGATTCTCCTGCTCAGGCCCCGGTCACCTTAGCGCGGTGTCATAAAAGACAACACGAACCTCATTGCAAGCCAAGTGCTCGTTCGACGGTGTTTTCCGCCATACCTGGGACGGCCGCCAAACACTAGTTGTTTGAGGAACCCTCCGACGACGTACACGACTGCGAGAGCAGGTGCGACGCCGACGAACGCAAACGTGAGTTCCTGGGACTTGAGTAGCTTGTCGATGCCCGTCAAAGTTTGGTCGAGGTCGACCTGGTGCCAGTCTTGTTCAGCGAGTCAAAGACGATCACTTTTGCACCAACCTTTGCTTTTTGCACTTGTATGAACAATGACCTTGGCAAAGTGCCTGTGATGACAGACTTGAAGGGCCGTTTGATGTCGTCTTCGTAAATCTCGAGGATGGGCGTAAAGTCTCCAATTCGTATCTGATTCGACAGCGCGGAAAGTTGGGCTTGGTTATAACCTAACCTGTCTTGGGCGAGTGCGAGAGCCATTCGCTCGAGAGACTATCAGAGAACGCGGTGAGATGAGACATGAACCAGGCCGGAAACGGACAACGTACGTCCATGTCGGCGGATACTGCCTCGGGACGGACAATGACACCTTCCTCTCCGCCTGCTCGGATAGTCCTAAACACCCCACGGATAGGTTCCAAGAGCCAATCTGTGACAAAGTTATGCGCGGTCTCCAGCGCATCCATTGTCAGATCGGTCAATGTCGCTCGAGAAGCATAGGCCATTTTGACACAATAAAGGGTCAGAGGCGGAAGGAGCAGTACACGCGGCCACAACAGCGTCCACCGTGATGGTCGACGGAGATCCCGGGCGTCGAGGTAAGCCGCATGTTCTTTCTTGTGCGTGTCGAGGATGACCTTGGACAGCTCCATGAAATTGGATAGCTGGTTTTGCTCCGAGAGCTCGACCGACGGTGTAAAACCCAGTGCAGACACGAACTCGACCAGAACATCAAGACTGGATACGCCTTGGACGGACAACGCTCGCACGAGCGTGGGTCTCATTCCGACCAGTTTTCCGAGCACTTCCGCTCTGTCGTTTCGTAGCTTCTCGTTCTCCTGCCACTTCAGACAACATTCGTCGCGCGCGAGTGAAAGCGGGAAATAGAGCGCAAATGTCAGACCGTTTACGAGTCGTCGGACGGTGTTGCGCAGAGTGGAAAGAATTGTAGAGGCAGAACCGTGTGGGCCGATATGGAGAGCGGGACCATTGAACCGGGTCAGCGTGGCCGAGGGACTGTTCTTCAAGTGTGGAAAGAAGATGGACAGGAATGGGTTGAGCTGCGAACGACCTTGGGACGAGAAGAGTTGGACGCGGAGAGAAGAGGGACGAAACGTCGACAAGTGAAGTGAACCGTCGCTGGATCGCAAGGCGCGTAGCAGGTTCAAAATGCGTTTCGGGAGTGCTGCCACGGGTGGTCAACGTTGGGCGGTAGCTAGAAATATTATAGTTACTCTGAAGGAGGTACAAGGCAACGAGCTGGTTGGACTGTTCGACCTCGGCCCACCACTCTGCGTCGCCTTGAGCAGCGCTGGCCTCGTCCAAGTAGAGGTCGAGAGCATGCGAGTACAGACCGAATGCAATCTTTGCAAAGACGACCTGGCGCTGCTGCTCATTACGTAGAACTCCATCGTCATCTTGAAGGAGCGTCAACACGTCGCGAATGGCTTTCGCGGTGAACGGTGGGTTGAGCAGTGCGTCGAGTCCATCGAGCGGTAGCTGTGTGTTGGCGAGGGAAAGGAGCGGTTGGGTGTAATGAGCAGAGTACATGAACGCTACGGTACAAGACTCATTCGTCCCTCCAGATCACTTTCCCCGCGGCCCATCTGTCTCCCCACATCACCCGCTTGTGATACGTCTTTCTTAGCTCCCTGAATTCCTTCACAAAGTCGTCCACGTCTGAGGATCCAGTGGAGGAAGAGGACTGTACAAACGACGTCGCGAGTGTCTCGGACGCGTTGTCCTGGTCGGTCGTCGCATGGCGGAGGCGGAGGAGCAGAAACTGTGGGCTGAAACGCTGCATTCGCGTCAGCGCAACGTCGAGCAGCGATGGGTAATTACTCACCTGGTAGACATCCTTTTGCTCGCGCTCGACATCCTTCCAGCGTGCCTCGAGGGCCTTTGCTTGGTCGAATGCGTCCTTGGTTTCGGATCGCAGCTGGTACAGTCGGTCTTGGAGCGACAGATTCGTCTCTACGGAGCGTGTTCTCAGTTCGTGCGACGCAGGGGGACGCAGGGTCACGGACGGGCGATCGCCTCGTTGGCCATTCCCAGCTCTGTCTGTGATTGATAGAGGGACTTGACGCTCGGGAGGGAATGAAAGATGGCCTGAAAGTATGCAGGGTCATTCAGGAGGTCTTCGAGGTCGGTTCGGCTGGCATGAGGAGGTCAGCGCGGGTGAGCGGGGATGGCGAAGACGAGGTCGGCGTGCCTCAGATGAGACAACTCGGGAAATTCTGCCATGAGCGGGGTCGTCGCCATTCGTGGTGGTGGTAGTAGTTCAAGTCACTCTCTTCATGTCCACCATCGTCCTGCCCGGCGAGCGCGTCCCAGCGCAACACGTCAACCTCAAGCTCGGTCCAGGTTTGCTACAGCTCTCGGCCCATCGTGCACCCGCGCACGGACAGCCGATCATATCGACCCGTGCAGGGCAACTTCATCACTCTGCAAACAACAGCCGCTGGTGGGTCGAGGGCAATGCGCGCCGGGCGAGTGTCTTTCGGCTCTAGATGCGTGTGCGCTCATCTTTGTCCAGTATGTTCCAGCGCCCCAAGAGAGTGTGATCGGCGTCGTCGTCGGACGCAGCGGCGAGGGGTGGCGAGTCGACATCGGCTCTGCACATCCTGCGCTGCTCGACGGACTCGCATTCGAAGGCGCCTCCAAGAGGAGCAAGCCCAACCTCAAGGTGCGCAAACTCGATCGGTCTCTCGTTCGCTCAACCGATCTATGTTAGGTTGGCGCTCTGGTTTATGCTCGCGTCTCTCTCGCACATAAAGACATGGAGCCAGAACTGGAGTGTTTTGATGCTCAGACACACAAAGCCGAGGGTTTCGGCGAGCTCAGTGGTGGATTCGTTGTGCAGTGTAGTTTGGGGATGAGTCGACTGTCCGTGCGATCTAACGCGCTGCCTCGACGCTGACGATATGTACAGTTTGCTGGACCCTAAACACTTTCTGCTTCCCCTTCTAGGTTCTCGTTTCCCGCTCGAGGCGGCTGTTGGGATGAATGGCAAGATCTGGATCAGCGCCAAGGAAGTAAAACAGACGATCGCCATCATTCGATGCGTCGAGGCCGTCGATCCGGATGGTGGCGGTATGGACGAGGGTGGTGTCAAAAAGTTTCTGAGTAGGCTTGAAATATAAAGTACTAATCGTCGTCTGCTACACGGGCTCTCTTGGTTGCCCTCCTGCCGGTACCGACGCTCTGCGAGTCCTCGTCACTCACGGTCCCTGCGCTTCTGCGCATGGCTCGCTTTCGCCTCTGATACTCTCTGTCGCGATTCTTCTTCTGCTGAGCCGCGGTGAGCTCCTGAGTTCGTGGTGCGGGGGGAACGACGACGGTGGTGACGCCAGGGGTAGTCGGATGCTTGAAATCGTCCGGTGCAGGCGTGGACTCCTCGCCATCGCCGACCAGATCGAGTGACTGTGAAGAGGTCAGCGCGAGCTTGTACGGTCGAGTGGAAGCGTGCCTTTGACCAAGTTCCGCTGCTGCTCGAGAACCATCGGTCGGTGTCGGTTATCTCGTGTTTCCGTCGGGCAGCTGCGCCCTGTGTGGGCTTGAGGTAGCCGTCGAATCCATGTATGATGTTGCCCGTCGATGCGGTGTCTGTGAGATAGCCCGTCTCGAGGTTGTAGATGGAGAGCTCAATTTGTGCCTGGTTCAAGATCAGTGTTAATCCAAAGAGAATAGGTTTTCTACGAACGAGTTGTCTGTCTGCTGCTCGCTTTTTCATGAGCATTTTAGCGAGTTCATCCTTGACTTTGTCGTATCGACTTCTCTCCTCTGCCAGGTCCTTGTGGGCCATGACTAAGCGAGTACGCGTCCTCTTCCTCAACCCATGGAGTCCTCAGCACCACCTCCCCCGCCCCCAGAAATTCCCCCTCAGGACAACCCACCAGAGTCGCAGTCACAGGATGCCGCACCCATGGACACAACCCCAGATCAACCGCCAGAAGAGACCTGGGACGACATCCCCGCTGACATTATCTCTCTCAGCACAGACGAAATCCTGACCAGAATACGTCTCATCGAGAACGACATCAAGGTTCGCGTTTCTACCCCAGCTGTAGATGCCCGCTGACCGTGCAGATACCCCCAGGTCATGAAATCCGAAACCCTCCGGTTGCAGCACGAGCAGAGCGTCATGAAAGAAAAGATCCGCGACAACGGCGAAAAGATAAAGCAGAACAAAGTTCTCCCTTATCTCGTCGGCAACGTCGTCGAGGTAATCTTGCCCTGTCTTTCGTCCTCGCCTGCTTCACCTTATCTCGTCTCCAGATCCTCGACGTCGACCCCGACTCGGAAGAGGACGGTGCAAACCAAGATCTCGACTCCATGCGCAAAGGTAAATGTGCAGTAGTCAAGACATCCACGCGACAGACCGTCTTCCTTCCCCTCATCGGTCTCGTCCCCCCCGAACAACTCAAGCCCTCCGATCTCGTCGGTGTAAATAAAGACTCGTATCTCATCCTCGACAAACTGCCAACGGAATTCGACTCGCGCGTAAAGGCAATGGAAGTCGACGAGCGGCCCACCGAAACATACACTGATATCGGCGGTTTGGAGAAGCAGATCGAAGAATTGGTCGAAGCCATCGTGTTGCCGATGGAGCAAGCAGAGAAATTCAAGACCATTGGCATCAAGCCACCCAAGGGTTGTCTCATGTACGGTCCCCCTGGTACGTTCATTCCCTCCGATGTTCATTCTTGTCGTGCGAGCTTCATCTAGGTACCGGAAAGACCCTCCTCGCCCGTGCTTGCGCTGCTCAAACAAAAGCATGTTATCTGAAACTCGCTGGCCCTTCGCTCGTGCAAATGTTCATCGGTGATGGCGCAAAGCTGGTTCGCGACGCGTTCGAACTTGCCAAGCAAAAAGCCCCGGCTATCATCTTCATCGATGAACTCGACGCCATCGGTACCAAGCGATTCGACTCTGAGAAGAGTGGTGACCGCGAGGTACAACGAACGATGTTGGAGCTCCTTAACCAACTGGACGGTTTCTCGAGCGACGAACGCATAAAGGTAACGCTCTCGAACATCTATCCTGGTTGATACTGAGCTCGCGGAAATCTCCAGGTCATCGCTGCCACGAACCGTATCGATATTCTCGATCCTGCTCTTCTCCGTTCCGGACGATTAGACCGCAAGATCGAGTTTCCCCTGCCAAACGAGACAGCCCGAGCGCGCATTCTTGAAATCCACTCTCGCAAGATGACCGTCAGCCCAGATGTCAATTTTGAAGAACTCGCTCGCAGCTCGGACGAGTTTAATGGTGCACAACTCAAGGCGACCTGCGTAGAAGCCGGTATGATCGCTCTACGGGAGGGTGCAGGCAAGTTGACCCATGAACACTTTTTGAGTGGCATTGCAGAGGGTATGTTTTCGTGACCTGGTCACACGTCCGCGGCTGATCCCTCTTGTGAACAGTGCAAAGTAAGAAGAAGAACGATTTGATGTACTTTGCCTAGTGTTTCTTTCATGTCCGTCTTTTGCAATCACACGTTTTGTCTGTGATGCACATCCAACGTGCTGGTTTACGCAGTCGATGCTTCTCGTTCGGAACGCGTTCGTGGCAACTGCGTCCCTGTACGCGTCACCATCCTGGCAGGCACGCAACGATTCCTGACTCTGCGGCTGTTACCCTCACGCACGAACTGCGGAGCCAGGGAGGTTTCACGCGCTTGCGTGGGTTCGCCACGCTCGCAACCTGACTGCGCCCATTTTGATCTACAGAAACGTTGCTCCCGGAGTCGACTACAAAACCGGTTAGCGTGGGTGGTCGAAAAGGCTGCGCGTCCCGTTGATCCGGTTGCTCCGGTTAAACGTAGTTCCCGAGGTTGTTATGACTCGAGCTCGAGGCTGCCATCCGTCGGCGCCCCATGCACTATAACGAACATGTTTTTCTCAATCGTGTGAGTCAGCTGGGCGCGGTTCCACATGGTACGCCTCGGCGCAGGAACCACCCGAGTCAGGTCGTCGGTTTCTTGATGCATCCCCTGCGTCGCAATTTTAATCCGACGGACTCCCAACGGTTGTACGATCCAAGCATATGCTATTACAATAGTACACGAGTGTAGAGTCCCGGTATTGTCGTGTCTAATCACGTAACCAAGGTAGTATATACAGAGATCCTCATAAAGAATGAGAGAGAAGATGGACGTTCATAATTCCGAGTGGTCAGTGCTTGTGGGATATTACATTATGCCAAGAGTGGTCTTGTAATGGTAAAATTAAGTGAAGTGAACGGTCAATGCATGGTCCGCAATACATACGCCAAGATTGGCCAGCACGCTATGTGTGGACAACAGGAGCGACACGAAAAGGTGTCACTTCTTACTCAGTGCTTGTAATTGGACGTATTCATAATAATCTCCGTGAAGAGAGAGGAGTTCGTCGTGTGTGCCAGCCTCGCTGACCCGGCCCTCCTTTATGAAGTATCTATAAGGTACCATCGTTAGATGATAACGTGTGACCGAAAAACACAAAAGGCACGACTCACATGCAGTCAGCATTCTGAATGGTCGAGAGACGGTGAGCAATTGCAATCGTTGTCCGACCCTTGGCAGCTTGATCGAGCGCTGCTTGAACCACTTTCTCTGAATTTGAATCCAACGCAGATGTCGCTTCATCCAATAACAAGACTTTTGGATTCCGCAAAAGTGCTCGAGCGATGGCGATTCGTTCTGCTGCCTGTTAGTCATCCTCGGGACTCAGTTGCAAATGGACCACTCACGCTTCTGACCACCAGATAGCTGGGATCCCTTGCCGCCAACTTGAGTATCGAAGCCACTGCAATCATGTCAGTGGGTATAACTATCAGACGTCCGTGGACTCACTCAGGTAAGGAC
>JBBPOK010000606.1:0-18075 GCA_038091415.1 Leccinum variicolor
TTTGTTTTCTGGTGAACTTGTTCCATCCCACAGAACTCTTCCTGGCCACTGGCGGTGATATGATTGTACCGTCAAAATGTGGCGCATGGACGTAGCCAGTCTGGCGTCTTCTACGTGCCCCAAGGATGGATTTCTCGCTTGTTCGTCTGTCACTCATTCATTCGCAGTGCTCTTATCACGGTAGAGTGAGCCACAGGCCCACAGCTCACCCTTCGTGGCCATCTGGCTGCCATCACACGGCTCGTGCACTCTCCGACGCTCCAGCTACTGTACAGCGCATCCCTCGACTCGAGCACTCGAGTATGAGAGCTTCCGTCGCCTGCTCAAACGATTTATTCACCGTACGACGAGCTTATTGGCCTCACAGATGCCGTGTGGGATCTCGCACTCGTTCGAGACGAGAGCACGCTCGGGCCTCTCTCGCTTGGACTCACGTGTTTGCCCGCCCTTCCACCAAGTTGCCAGCTGCACACCGCATCCACACAGACATACGCGCGCACATCCGCCACCGCCCTCTCTCACTTGGGCTCGCATGCATTTACCCGCCCCTCCCACCTTGCCAGCTGCTCACCGTGTCCACTGACACACGGACATGCACGTGGATGTCCGCCCAAGTCCACCTCTGCCTAGGGGCCTGCACAGTTAAACCTGCAGGTGTCCCGGTGCTTACCCATACCTGTACCTGGGACCCGTGGTACGGAGACGGCGACGACGCAATGATGATGCCAGCGGCGTCACGCTGACGACGACGCCACGACGCAGCACAACACAACGTGACCACCTGACTCGGACGCGTCAACAACGCCACGGCAGGGGGTCGAACGAGTCGAACACGAACAGAGAGAAATGCGCAGCGTCGAACCGATCTGCAGGAATCTCAGGCTGCACCCGTACACATATCCCTGCTCCCACCCCACCTGTCAACTCCATCAAACCCCCGACAACAGCAGCGCATACAGCCGCTCCTGCTTGTTCCTGGTCCACAGCGCCAGGATCGCGTCCCACATGAGCGCCATATGATATGCAGCACGCACTCGGCCACAACTTCCGGTTCATTGCCAGGAGCACAGGATGTGACAACCGCCACTGCGGCACTGCCTCTGCTTGCCCCTCGGACATGCGTAGCATCCACCTCCACCCCCCCTCTCTTGCTCATTGCATGCATTTGCCCACCCCTTCCACCTCGCCGGCCGTTCACCCTCCGAGTCAGTCGTCGCGTCCTTGGGATCATTTGCATGGACGGGCGACTCTAATACGTATGACAAGAACTTCAAGGAGAGTGACGGCGCGGGAATGAACAGTGCAGGGAGCTGGTCGATTGACGGACTGCACGGCAGCCCATCGTTTTTAATTGGCTCTTCGTGTGCGCGTTTGCTGCCGCCCACATTCCCCTTTCCTCGTTATTGTATCCCCGCGTCTCGCAGTAGCATCTCCTTATTGTTATCAGACGTCCTCGAGCAACGGTGCAGCGCGGCCCCCCGGAAGCACAGCACGGAGAGTTTTGTGATGACCCAATGTTAGCCAGAAAGTTTTTTTCCTGCGAACATTTTACCATATTTATCCATTGGTTCGCTGAACCAAACCAAACCTTTTGTTCCTCATGAGATACTTAGCCTCCGGTTGGGAGGTGATCCATTGTCCCCAGTTCAAATAATCGGTTGTGGGGATAACAAGGTGTGTCACAGAAGTGGATCGAAGATAATCATCGATCTCACAAAGTGCAAGGACACCCTGGTAGAGCCCGATGGCCCGCTTACGTTGTCTATGATCCCAACTTCCCAAGCAAGTAGACAGGATTGCAAGGTCATTTGATACTAGTCAGGGTTGACGAGATGGGTTGGGAGTATGAAGTTCAGTGCGGTACGTCTTGTGACGATGGCATAGTCTGGATATGAGGTCCCTTCGCCCTGCCGAAACCTGTCCGCAATGATTAGCTGTCTATCATTGCAGTGGACCGAGTCGTTGTCTCAATCCAACCCTAAGGCCTAAGTCACCGTTCAGTGCTATTCTCGGCGCTCGCCAATATAGGCATACTTCCATGCTTAGCCGAGCTCACTGATCGTGCATTCATGCTTGCCTACCCGGCATCGGCTTCCTAGTCACGACAGCTCGGTCGAAAATCGTCAGGCTAAGATTTTATATCCCGCAGAAGACGTGAACGTGGGATTGTGACGTCCCCGGTCAAAATTGTCTTGTACCAGTATGCGTTTTCGGGGATGGTACAGGGAAACCAGCAAGTAGTCATCGACTTCCAAAACATGACGGTGGAATGCGAGGGTCATCTCAATCTCCCTATTGATGTGGAAGAGATATGTACCATGTATCTAGCTTGCTTCGTATAGAGTGTTACGCTACGGCATAAGGCCTGCGAATCCAATTCGTGGTCTCTCGCTGTTGAAATCAAACACGGTATAGTACTGCTCGAGGAAAATGGTCCCGATCGACCAGAAATCTAGTCGGGTTCACCGGTGAGCATGGGAAGAGGAGATTCTGAATAGAAGAATCTCACTTAAATCGTTATGCACAGACGCACTGGTAATTGCGCTAAAGCAATTTGTCGACCTAGGCGCAACCCGTCCCTTGTTAAGGGCGTCGGCAGGGATGGGAAACGGCTCTCCATTAATGGTAAAAGTCACGAAGGGAAAAAATCTGCATATGACTACAGGGAGTCAATCAAACGTACCAAATTCAATCGAAACTCACAGGTGTAGTAATCACTCCCCTCCTCGTACGCCCCACCGCCAAACGCCTGGTGCAGGGCCAAAACTCGCGGCGCATCACCATAAATGAAGTTGGCACCAGTGTCGATGATGGCGGCTACATTTGTCAGAACTGTCACTTCATTAACTTGAATGCTATCTATCCTCAGCTGCCAGAGTACCTGAAATGGCAATCTAAATATGTATCCATACCGCCTGGCGTTTGCGCTCACCGGATCTGTTACAGGGGTAAAGACGAGGGTGCTATGAAGGTAAAGCGCCTCGTTCGTTCCACCGAGATACAGCTCGCCTCCAGAAGAGGTGAGCTTGAATGAAAACATTGGTTGAGATAGCTTTCCTTCTTTGTAGAGTGTGTGAAACAGGGGGCTCTGGCCATGAAGGTGTGAGAAAGACGGGAAAGCCAATCCCAATATACCATCTGGAGCAAACTCAGATGCTCCCATAGTTGAAGAGTATGTTGTTGCGGCACCGATGGTCTGAACGTCTGCCTATTCATCGGTCGGAAGTGATGATGTTCGCAAACAGTAAAAACATACCGTAATACCAGCAATGGTTACATTGTCCATGTATTGTTTACCACGGGCAACCCTACCATCTTCAAATACTATCGCAAAATCTGTATGGAGGTCCAAGTTGGTGACGCCAGACGATGCGGGATCCCAGAGGTCAGGGTGGCTTCTGCAGTTCTCATCACCGGTTAAGGCTGGAACAAAGAGATCGCTGGGTCGAATAAGACCAGAGAGTGGATGGTATTGACAGAAAACACTTACCTAGAACCGGTGTTGAACTGGACTGAGGTGGCGATTAGAGTGAGTGAATCACGAATGCACGGAAAAACTTACCAGTGAAGGACTTGGGAGGAGTGCCGATTGAAATGGTCCCATAATATATTCCGTTCCTATATTTTGTCAAATCAACGCCAGCTCCGGACCCGTCCCGTGTCACAGCAGAAGGATGCAGCATTCCCGTGTTCCTTTCGGAACTATCCACGTCACTTGGCCCATAAATGATCTTGCTAAAAACGTGTGAACAAAAACGATGCATGAGGACATTACAGGTCAATTTACGCGTCATATGTTGTAGCATGAAATTTGCGCGCGTCGGTATCAGAGTGTTTCGTGAGTGGGATGGCTATGCCATCACTTTTCCCCCTAGGATTGGGTGTTTGGGTGGCCAGAACGAAAATAGCCACTATGATGACGATGGTTGTGATTACCCTGAAGACCATTGGGTAGAAAATGTGGAGGAGCACACTGGCAGATACCATCAAGTACGCGCGCCTGACTTTATAGTAAAGATGTCATCATGTCTAGGAACTAACCGGATAAAAATTAACTGATGAAGTATATTCGGATCATCACAACAGGTAGGGGTGAAGAGTTTGGGCGAAAGAGTCTAGACTCACAAGCCGGATTCAAACGAAAGCCCTCTTGATGGTGCATGTCATCAAGTTTGCCTGCAGTGCAAGGCGGAGCGGTCGATGGTCGAAGGGAGGTATCGGTGGTGCCATCTACACCTTGCTTTCGATCAGTGCAAGATTTTGGCTACATGCTGCACCTTCGCGGACGTTGCGAAAATGAGGAAGTGGTACGGATAACACGGAACAAAGGAGTAGTTTCGACCTTGCCAGCGATCATGAAAATGGGTGAAGGCATCCGGTTGTCGGACTCGGCGGCGAGAAGAGATACAAACGAAAAGGTTTGAGAAACACTAAGTAGAGGAACATTTGGAAATGAAGGGGTGAGCACGAACGTCAGTAGAAAAGCTCATGAATGGGTTCGCCGACGTCGATTGATGAGCTTACGGATGTCGTCGGAAACCCGGAGCAACGTGAGTGGTGCGAGTGAGACGCGCGAGACCCTCGGCCGTAAGTGAAAAGTCGACAGCGAGATCATCGCCGGCAGATAGCGGCAAAAAACCGTCGTATCTTCAGAACGACCTGCCAGATGCATAGTCAAACGGCGGTCCGTAACGGTAGACGGTGCACGTAATTGTCATGAGAGAGAGGCCCGAGCGATTAGAGGTGCGCAGCAAAGAAACAGCAGGGATGACGGGTACGGTGCCGATCAGTGCCAAGTTGTTGGGGCCACTACTCCTGCTTACATTGGCACGGCCACACTGCCGTCCGAGGAATAGGAGTCCGGTGTTGAGCGCTTGAGCAGCGGTGCAGCGCACGTGTTTTGCGATAGTGGGAGGACGAAAAGCACGTGGGTGGGTGCCAGGAACATCCCGAGCATCCCGACTTCCCAGGAGGGTTTTGTCAGCCCGCAAACGCATGCCTGCGAACATTTTACTATATTTATCCATGTAGGTCCAATCCAGTTTGAACGAGACCGCCTACCACTGGCAAGGGAAGTTTGTAGTTGACTGTTCACTCGCGTATTTCGGGCGCCGAGGAAAACTTACAAGAAATTTGACTGCAGTCGATTCAGAACTATTGTAAACAAGGTGATTGCCGATGAAGTGCGGCCGTCCTTCTAGTTGGTTTGCTGAATCAAACCAAACCTTTTGCCAGTGATGGGGGGTTCGTTGCTGTTGTATCCGTCTATCTCCAGAAATGTTCCGACCTCTGCACTGTTCCTCATGAGATAGCCTCTCCATTGTCCCTAGTTCACAAAACCCGGTCGTGGAGACAACGAGGTCTGTCATAGAAGTGGATCGAAGATAATCATCGATCTCACAAAGTGTAAGACCACCCTGATAGAGCCCGATGGCCCGCTTACGTCGTCTATGATCCCAAGCGAGTAAGTAGACAGGATCGCAAGGTCATTTGATAGCCAGGGTTGACGAGATGGGTTGGGAGTATGAACTTGTTCAGTGCGGTACGTCGTGTGACGATGGCATAGTCTGGATATGAGGTCCTTTCAAGTTCGTCCTGCCGAAACCTGTTCGAATAGACGTGTGTCATCGGGGTTGGGGTACCTCGATAGCGGGGGTGACGAGATGTGATGACCGAGGTTGGAATACGTTGACGGCTTGTTGTGGTGACGGGGGTACGATGGGCAGCGTCTGCCATTATCGCATGGGAGTTAGGACCACCCAAGAGCCTCCTAGAGGAGCGGGTCAGTGCTGCTTCTTCGTGCTCACCGTTACCATAACGGCCTGCATTGACGACTCGAAGTCACTGGGACAGGACAGAAAGCTCATGCATATAATCACCGCTTGACGCCCATTACGCTAACTTTAAATTGAACCGCCTTCAACAATAGCCTGAGTATGTCTGCTTCCAAGTTTTGCATTGTCCCGAAAGTGGTTCGCCACTGTTCAGTGAACGCGTGGTCACGTTCAGGCGGACTTTACTGCTCATTAGGTTCAATATTGAAAATCTTGGTTGAACCAGAGTCCGGACCATCACTATTTAAGAAACAGAATATTCAAGACACGCTCGTCATTTTAACGTCATCGCCTTTTACTCTCAGCGCTCTGGCCTAGTCTTGGCCCGCACGTGAAATACTCACCGAGGATTCAAGTTTTCGAGATCTTGGTGTAGAGGAAGGCTTTGCTACGGTCACTACGCTTACATATCTCACTCACCTCCGGCTCGTTGCGCCGCTGACACGAGGTCGGCATCGTGTTTTTACACCGAATGAACGTCCATGCCATCATCCCGCGGCGGACGTTTTCCAGCGGAAATAAAGAAACCACACTCTGCAATTCGCATGAGCGCCATCCAGGTAGTGTACACCGAATCATTTGCTGTCTATAAATTTAATAAAGTCTCCCCCAGGCACCCCATCCCCACCGCTTCTCAAAAGTCTTACATCTCCGCGCACGAGGCAGACGTGCAGACACGCCTCTGCGTCCCGTCGCCGCGCGGCATAATCATATATCCATATCAAAAGCATAGATAATTGCCGGGTGATGACGTCCACGTTCAGGAACCAATCGACCTGATCCATGCAGCCATGCCGCGAAACATACTTCGCTTCTGCTGTACGGTGAACGTATTTTGGCGAACGATGCATGTCGTAGAGCCGGGGGAGGCAGTCGTAGATGGCGTACTCGAGGGTGATGCGCCGCCGTCCGAGCTGGTTCCTGTTCCTGAAGACGAACCGGACGTGTCCGTGCCCGAAATAAACGAGGCGATGGACGGGCCCGGAAAAGTGTATTGTGTCGGCGTATTGAAAACGTTAGGATCGTAAATCCCGGGATCGGTGTCTGAATAGCCTCCGGGGAACGTGACTTCTTCGCTCGCAGTTGCCATTCCAACTTGCGATCCTCCGACGTTGACCTGCATCAAGGACGAGGATTGAATGATATGGTGGAGAGGCGTACGGTGCGTAGCATTACTTACCTGTGTGCAAGACGGATAGAACTCCGCACCACCTACCGTGATGGCAAGATGGAGCGCGATGATCTCGTGTCGAATGAGATATTGCCCGCTTTGCAACGTGGATGGGATGGTGACGTTGGCCGGGCTACCGTTCACTTATTCAAGGAACGCGTCAACGAAGAGGCACATGATGAATTAACAAGACAGACATACTGATGTTCTGCTGATACCAGGTGACGTTTCCCGGTTGGAGGCCTGTTTCCTCGATCTTGAACCACTCGGCATCGGTAGGGTCATACTGGTCACACGTAGTATTACCGCACGACGCCATATAGGTCATGAGGGGACCAATGTTGTGTGGCCACTACCCGCGAACGGTTGAAAACCGGTTTATTCTCCGAGCAAGATATGAAAAAACTCACGTTGGTGCCGTCGCCATCCAACCAGAGAAATTGCAACTGACTTCCGGGATTCGCGTCTGCAACGAGGGCGGCTTTCTGTGCATCCTGACCACAGTTCAAGTATGGATTTGAAGCACCCTTTACGGGGTCGATCTTATTTATCTGGCGAACGATGGACGGGGTTGGTTCGGCGTTGGGCACATTTCCGCTGTATGCCGTTCCGTCGATGGTTACTTGCGCAATGTAACCATGTGCGCGAACAGGTAGGAAATGTGTAAGAAACCAGACGAAGATAAGGAGATAGAATGACGTTTGCGTGTGCATTGCGAGGAGAAATAAGTCGACGCAGATGCCAAACAAGAGGAAAAGGGACTGATGAGCACGAGAGAATAAAAGAGACGATAAAAATAAGAAATAAAGTGAACTTTGCGCACGACGCACAGAAAGAGGAAGTTGATATGATGATGCGGTGGTGATAGGGCGGGGTATTGAGCTTCTTCACGAGGTTGCCTTGTGGACTTCCATTTCGCCGCAACGACTCTTGTATGTTGTGGTCGAATGTAGTTGATGATCCGCGCGTGCCTAGTTCCGACCTCCTGGCGGGGTGGCAGTGTGTTCCATTTTTCCAAGTTTGCTTCAACGTCGACTGTCCCAACTACGAGCAGCTCTGAATCGTACGTACAGTCTGAGAACTTGGGGCTCCGCAGTCGACGTGTAACACCCACGTCGTACACGACTAGCCTCGAGGCTGCCTCGTGGTCGGAACGTCGCGTGGCACGAATCGAACAAGCACCCCAGTGCCTTGTAACGTTATCACCCGACTTTCGTAACTTGAACGTGTGCGCGGGACACTCCAGGAACCACGATGCGGTACCCCGGGATGTTTGATCATGGACATGCTTGATGATCGTGGACGGCGCGTTGGGCGCAGTACAGCGGGCCACGCCCCTCCCACGAGCGTCTTATCGTTGCTACAGGAGGTGGTTGCGCTGTGCATCTTTGATTGGGATCGGGCGCGTACCGTCACGCTGAGAATAATCAAAGGGAATGGAAGTCAAGATGTCCCTCAGCAACTTCGATGCGCTCCATTCTCGCCGGACCTCTGCGATGAAAACTTGTCGGGTTGAGCGTACATACACACACTATCACCATCCTACAACCCCCTTCATATGCCACACATTTCATCAAACCTTATCAAACCACACCTCTGCACGATCTTGCACCGTCCCACTGGCATGCTTGCGTACTCGCTCTGTCATCTCGCCCACCAGTCCGCTCAACCCAAACCCGACCACCTCCCCGTCTTCCACGACAAATTCAGCCCACCTTTCCCTCGCCCCGACATCCAACCTCTCAAAAGGCGTCCCGTCCTTGCCATATCCGTTCGGGTATGGGGTCGTGAGGTAGAACTCAAATGAGGCACCACGCCTGGCACGCATGCGAACGTGCGAAGACCATATGCGAGGCCATTCCGCGAGCAGATCGCCGGAAGGGCTTGGGCTGCCTTGTATGCTGTCCACGGCGGTGAAATTGGATCGCAGGTCGGCGCAGTATGAAGATACGCTAGAGGGTGCACACAGCGTAAAGGATCCGTAACCGGGATTGGCGTATGTCCCAGCAAGGGTATCCAAAGACAACGTAGAGTTCTCCGCGTCGGAATTCGGCCTTGTAGCCACGACGTTATTAGAACGAGAGCTGGGCCATTCGTCAGCAGGATGAAAGAAGAGAAAGGAAGAAAAACCCTACCTGGCGGGAATCAATGGGCTAGACAGGTGCAACGCCGAATCAAGAATACGCTCCGAAATCAGTGCCACGGGTTCAGCCTTGCTTTCACCATTTGCAAACACAGTCACACCGATCTCGTCACTCGGAAGGAAAGAGACAGAGGTAGAAAGCCCAGGAACGGAGCCTGTGTGAGAGACAACCTGGAGACCCATCAGCTATCGGACATGAGAAGCCAAAATATCCAGTTCTCACGTCGTACCCGCGGTATGAGCTACGGGACCAACCCATGCCATATCCAACGATGGAATGTTCCGGGTCCGCTGGGTGGTCGGCACCAACGGAGTAAGAGTACGACACGTTCTGGTATACAGATGGTGGAATAATAGTTCGATTGCCATAAACGCCTTTGCTGATCCACGTCGAGATCCATTTGGCCTGCAACGTGCGTTTGGGTGAGCGGAACGTGCGAATATATTGAAGGAAGCATCCAAAGACGAACCATGTCCACGGAATTCGATATGATCCCTCCTGGACCAGCCATCACGGAAGCCATTTCTTCGGTAAAGCATAGCGCCCTGCGGCCCTCCTTCGTCCACCCCTGAGTAAACTTGCCAGTCGCCTCGGCTTTGGTGGGGGAAAACGTGGAAGACGTCATCTCCAGCGGCGCAAAGATGCGTTCTTCCACAAACGACGTGTACGGTCGGCCAGAGTACGTCTCGATGACCTGGGCGGCTACCATGTACATCTGATGCGAATGAGTTCGTATACGAGCATAAACGACAGAGCTGGCGTACGATGTTGTTGTATGACCAGTGTTCTCGAAGCTCAAACGCTGGTTGTAGATATCTCAATCGCTTGGTCATGTCCTCTGGGGTGTCCGACGGTCCGTAAGAAGCGTCATGGCTAGCAGTAGTCGCATGAGCGAGGATGCCACGAAGCAAGCAACGACGCAAGAATACAAACTCACCGCGGCACCCCAGAGACGTGAGAGAGAATATCCCGCAGGTTGGCTCTTTCCGATGCCCACTCGTCCATGAGCTGCCAGTCTGGCAACACGTCTCGCAGTCGTGTGTGCCAGGTCAACTCGGTCACGCCAGACGGAAGCGCAGTGACGTTGTTGCCGTTTTCAAAGTCGTCGATGAGCAGACCCAGCGCGGTCGCACAGAACGCCTTGGATACCGACGCCATGTGGAACAGTGTCTGGAATATTACGATAAGAGATTCGAGACGTCAGCCAACAGTGTGTAGACCGCACGTACGTCTGGAGTGACTTCATCCCGATCCTCTGTTCGATATCCCCACGTGTGAAACTCGGGTTGGCCATGCTTTGGGATGACGGCGACGGACAGTCCGGTGATGTTCTCGAGCGCCAACGTTTTTTCGATGAACGTCGAGAGTTGCGGAGTGATAACGTTGCCTGTCTCCGCGTGTGAAATTGAAAGGCCAAAGGGAATCTGAGAAAACAGATCGGGCAATTGCAAGGCGGCAACTGCCAACCCGACACCGACTGCGAGGAAGAGCGCCATGATGATGATAGCTCTACAACGACACACCGCTCAATCAGCGTCGGTGAGAGATGGGAAACCATGCCGCAAAGATACCACGAATCAGTCATGTTACACACATATTATTAGAACAGATGCCCAGCTATCTATACAATTGCCGCAGATACTCCACAGAAGGAAAGAGATGAACGATAGATCTACAAAAGAGTGGTACAAAACAAGAGCGATGCGAGTGAATGAATGCGAGTAAGCGGATAAGTTAGTCGGAATGATGAACAATAGCACAATGGGGAAGCGGAGGTATAAACATGCCAGGCGCGCATCACGACTTGCGCGACGGAAATGAGGTGGTCGTGTCCTCGCTGAGGAGCTTGTGGGTGCTGGCCCCACTTGAGCACGCAACGACCGACCGAACCACCCTGCCGACTTCGGCAATAGCATCAAGCCTTCATGATAATGGTGATCCACAGGACCTGGAAACCCCACCCCCGTGATTACATACCTACTGCCTCGAGCGGGTCTTATGAAAAAAGCGATTATCGCGTTCCACGGCGGACGAGACGACGCTTGTGCGTCCTCTTCGAGTGCCCACGTCTGGCGAGCAAGTTGGTGGGGGACGTCACATAGCAGCTTGTTCCTGAAACATTCAAATTTCCAGAAGAAGCGGGTGTCGGCACGATTGAGTTCGTCGGTGAAGGAGAGGAAGTGTCAGTGGGAACTGTCACATTTGACGAGGAGAAACGGAAACAAGAAAGAAAGAAAAAGAACTGAGATCAAATCATGCAGAAGAGTAGAACTCACTACCTGAAGCTGGGATTGTGGATGTAGAAGATGGCGTCGGTGATGTGGCAGAAGAGCCATTGGTAGTACCATTGGGTTGAGTACCACCTTCGCTCCCACCGCCACCCACGAAGGCAGCTACAGCGGGACCGGGGAAGGTGTAAGTGATAGGTGGGTCGTAGACCTGTTACTTGTTCTCAATGTTTGTTCAAGGAGTAAAGTCCCGGGATGCTCACGGTGGGGTCAAGGATCCCTGGGTCAGAGTCTGAATAGCAGCCGGGAAATGTGCATTCTTCGCTGTCCGTTGCCGTACCAGTACCGGATCCTCCGATATTTAGTTGGATGCAAGCCGGGTAGAACTCCGCGCCGCCAGGTGACATGGCGTTCTGAAGGGAAATGAGCTCGGACCGGAGAAGGTAACCACCGGGAGAGATGTTGGAAGGAATGGTCACGTTCGTGGTTTCGCCTTTGGCTGTATGGCCCATCATTCGATGAATGCCACATGTAGATTCATAGATCGACGCACCGATGTTGCCCTGATACCAGGAAGAGTCACCCGGTTCGACACCAAGTTCGGAGATCTTGAACCACTTGGCATTAGTAGAGTCATAAGTCGAGCAAGAACCACTGCATTTGGTCAAGTAATGCATGATCGGCCCAACGGTGTGAGGCCACTATGGGGAGAACTCGTAAACCACAGCAAGGATAGAAGAATAAAGACCCACGTTCGAGTCACCAGTAGCACCACCGACCCAGTCAACCTCGAGTTGGCTTCCTGGATTAGCATTGGCAACATCTGCAGCTTGGGTCGCGTTCATGCCACAGTTTAAGGATGGGTTGGTTGAGCCTTTGACGGGGGATATTGTTGACACCTGCATGGGGAAAGATGTCTAATACCATATGAACGGTTTGAGCAAAATGACTAACTTGTCTAATGGCACTAGGGTTCGTGGTACCGCCTGGCTGGTTGCCAGAGTACACTTTGCCGTCAATGGTCACGGACTTGAGATAGCCATGGGCTGAGGCGAAGATGGGCAATAAACCGAGGATAGAGAGAAGAAAGAGAAGAGGTGTCATTTGAGGCACGGTGGCCGATGCGCCCGGTCAACGGATAGTTTAAGTAGGTAGACGAATAAAGAAGGGCGAGAAGCCTGAGGGAGAGATAAGCACGAGAGCACTGGACCAGAGAATTGCACAGGCGTGACGGCGTAAAGAGGTCCTAGGCGGGAGAATACTTATAGCCCTTGCATAGGTCTGCGCATGGAGATGGGGCGGACACCACACACCACGGAACTCTACAGAAAAGAACACGACAAGAAGCACGATGCAGTACACTCCGGGACGTCAAACCACACCTGATTGGTGAATATACACACTCGTGTGCATTTTGCCCGCCTCGAGGTGGGCGCCTCATGCTCGGCTAACGTGGGCCAATCAACGTGCTTCTGGGATGGTCACCCCGTCCAGTCAATCATAGTAAGTGGTCCAGGAGACGGAGAACAAAGACGCCGTGAGTGTGCACGTCAGCTCTGGCAATGAAAAAGGTCAGTTGCTAAGTAGGATAATGGTTATCTGCTCGCTTATGGAAGTTTTTGCCACGTTGATCGAATTACATGGTGATGGGCTGGCAGGACGACCTGCGCAGTGGATGCGTTATTGTGAAGATCCACATGTTCCGGTCTCAGAACGGAACAGAACTAACTCGGTTTCGAGCGCTCCATAGTTGTGCACCGCCACCAAGTGGACAATAATGAATACAATGGGTTGTCATATCGATCACATATGGATCCGTTCACAAATAAAAGGCGAGTCTCTGCTGATTTTTTTCGTTCTTCATTCTCTTCCATCTCACTCTAGTCAATCTTTCATCTCGCTGTGCGAGTTAACATGATCGCGTCTACGCTTCTGTCTCTTCTCCTACCTGCTCTTGTGTCGGCCCACGGTTATGTTACGCAAGTCACCGTCGACGGCAAAGTTTACCCGGGTAATGATGTCGGTACCACCCCGACTTTCCAATCGGTCATTCGTCAGATCGACACGAATAGCCCGGTCAAGGGTGCATCAAACCCAGATCTCAATTGCGGTTCCGGTGCCCAGCTTGCTTCACAAGTCGCCAACGCCAACCCCGGAAGCACCATCCTGGTCCAATGGGGAGGTGGTACAACCCCAGGCACCAATGTAAGTCATGTTCCTTCCTCCCAGGAACACGTACTCACTCATTTCTAGTGGCCCCACGCCACTGGTCCAATTATGCACTACATGGCGAAATGCGACGGCTCTTGCACATCTTACAACTCGAGCGGTGCCGAGTGGTTCAAGATATCAGAGCAAGGCCTCAAGCCTGGTAACACGTCCTGGTACCAAGCAGACCTTCGTAAGACGTTTATCCTCGAAGTTCTGAAAGCATCGCTAACTCATATTGCAGAGTCTGGATCCCCAGCGACGGTCACTATCCCTTCCAACCTCGCTTCGGGAAACTACTTGCTTCGCTCTGAGATCATTGCGCTCCAACTCGCCATGTCACAGGGTGGTGCAGAGTTTTACCCCTCCTGCATTCAAATGACCATCGGTGGTTCTCAAACTGGCCAGCCCAGCCCCAGCGAAGAAGTCATGTTCCCAGGTGGCTACACCGATACAGAGGCTGGTATTTTGACTCCCAACGTAAGTCCGCCCCTTGTTGGATCTTTGGCACACCATTGATGATCCTCCCAGATCTACAACCCTCCCATCATGTACACATTCCCTGGCCCAGCGATGGCTTCATTTATCGCTGGTGGTTCTAGCACTGGGCCCTCGGGTTCAGGATCTTCTTCCCTCCCCCCTGCCTCCTCCCCTTCGCTCATGCCTTCGCCCGCGCCTTCACCTTCGCCCGCGCCACCTGTCAACGCCGGAGGAAACCCCGCTTCTGCTGTGTCTCCCTCTCCCTCACCGACCACCGGGCCAGGTTCCACGTGCATGCAAAAGCGATCCACCATCGCACACATTGTCGGGCAGGGGAGGCGGATGCATAGACGTCGCCGCGCCTCAAACTAATCGTGAGGTCGGGATCATGTTCCGGCCTCCTTTCTTTACGAGATGATGCTGCACCTCTGGGTCAGGTGCAGACCTAAATAACTATAACTATAAGACTTAAGTCGAGGGTATGTAAATATACATGACTTGCCGGGCTTGATGTCCGTGTAATCGAGTCCAGCCTGGGGCTGCTATTGTAGGTTTTATCGAGTAGACACACCCATCGTGTAGCCATAGTGCATGCTCACGTCATTCGTTCGTTTACTACTTAGCTGCGTTAATAGCTGCTTCCATCCTGAATTGCATTCTTTTTGTGCTGTATCCATTCTTGTGATTGATCGTCTCGTTCCCATAGGAATACGTTTTCACGAGTTCTTGTTCTCGACGATCTCTTTCAAACGAGACTTGGTCACTCACACGGTATGTCGGCCGGACGTCTCGCCACCTGTCATACGAAGTTTTGCAATAAGGCCTATATTTTTGTGAACGACGACGGCGTCCATTTCTGTAAGAGACAAGGACATCGGAGATCCGAGAAAAGGAGCTCGAGTAACAAGTTCAACTTATCCAATAGTTTCGGGTCGTCGAGGTGCCTGATTCATTTGATCGTATACACATGGTACCCGCTAAACAAAATCACGTTGTAGGCATTATAGATCGCACCGTCTCTAGATTCTTCCAACTACCATCGAACTTGGACAGCTAGCTCGAGTCAAGGCCGTCCGACATCTGCGGCCGTTTGGTGTCTACCACAGCGGGGATTCACAGCATGGGCACCTCGAAAATGTTCGCAACAGGGAGCGTGGCTGGGTGACGTGCTTGGTGAACAGTAATGTCTCGTGGAAAGACGGGCGCGCGCGGATTCCGGAGGTGTTGCATCACCTACCATGCGCGGCGCATGTCTGCCAGGGTCCATGAGATCATTGAGATGAGCGAGCGGATGGAACGTACCCGGATTGAGCACTCCAAATACCCACTCGTCGTGCGTAGTCAAGGCAAGGCACCTACAGGCGTGCTTCCCGCACACATTCCACTGATCTGTAAAGTGCACAGTGAGCGAGCGGGAACGAAGGATGTGACGGAAGGGAAGACGTGTTGGAAAAGAGATCAAGGTGCCCACCTGTAAGCTCTTGGCCGTCACAGGCACCAACGGATTGAAATAGAAACACAGCATGCGGGGTACTTACTCGCAACGCCAACTGGCACGGCATATGTGGCCGAAGCTCGAGCGCCAGGCATCTTTCTGGGGTGAGCCGTGGGCGCACGAAGCTTTCGTTGTTGAATCTCTGGTCTGCGTAGATCATGTTAACGTTGTCATACAAGAAGGGCTTGAAGCTTGATGGGCCCCATAAGTAGTAATACTGGTCAACTCAATTGAACGTCGCCTCGCGAGCGGGACAAAGTAGACCTGTATGGAAAGCACGACAGGCATGCTCGTTTTGGTGATCCGGCGTGCTTCTTTTACGGTCGATTTTTTTCAGTTTGGTCATATGGATTCGAGGGACACCGGGACACTACTAAGTCAAACTTCTTGTAGGCTTTCATAGATTAAAAAAAGGTATATGACCAAGAAACGTCTTCAATTGGCTTGTCGACTTCTGTAGTAACGGTACAAAGTTGTAAATACGAAGGGTACAAAATAATAAAACTTTCAATCATCGTTAAAGCCATCGCTTTCATCCTCGTCTGAGAACCTGGCAACTATCGCGTCAGGACCCACCTCGATCATGTCAATAGATGCCTCATCATCGGCATCCATTTCATCGAGTCTTTGAAGGTGAATACTATCTGTACGAGGGGGTCATCAACGGCGCCGCGAAGAACGAAGGAATATGAATATGTAGAGTGCGTACCCATGCCTAGACCCTTACCAACACCCCCCATGTAGTAGAATCCGTCAGCGTCTTCTCGGAATGGTAGATCTTCTTGGTCGTCGAGCAACGGCAGCGCATCGTCATCCACGAGTGGCTGTAAATGGGGAGCGGGTTGCGAGGGAAAGTTCTGGAATTGGTCCAGCACGTCGAGATAATCATCCCAGATCGATGTTCGAGTAATGGGGGGACATCCAAGCGCAGCGTAGTACTCGTCAAGCATGGCATTGATGGGTTCTGGAACCAGATCAAAAACCGGATTGGATGGGTTTACATAGAGGCTGCGGACATGTTTGAGCGCTGCAGCATCTACTGTCACCTAAGATGAATTAGTAATGTATAGCCATAGATAAAATGACGGACTGAAGGTGCTCGAACTTGATGATGAGGTGGAGGAGGGCTCGGAATCGTGTTGATGCGGCGTACCTTTCTTGTATCTACCTAGTGTACCTTTACAAAAGTCGACAAGCCAGTGGAAGTCATTTTTTGGTTGTATACCCTTTTTGAAATCTACAAACAATAAATGCGACAATAAATGCGACATAGCGGTGTCCCGTGTCCCTCGAATCCATATGACCAAACTGAAAAAAATCGACCGTAAAAGAAGCACACCGGATCACCAAAACGAGCATGCCTGTCGTGCTTTCCATAGAGGTAAGCGTTACTTAATCAGTCGCACCAAGTTCGGATTCGGAGAACTCCGAGTCTATCTTGGTTCCCAACAGATTTTGGCAGCCTAGTCGTTGTACCCGCATGGGTACTTTTGCGTGCTTCCATTGGCGAGTTTCGTACTTTCAAACTACAGTTGTGACGAAGTCAAGGTCGTCGAGGGACCGCTTCCCGTGCGGGTGGATGCCACGGCCCGCACATCTTTATCTAACAAACGCGTCCAAAAAAACGGTCCAATAATGATTGCTATTTCGTCCAGACGTACGGCGTGTGGGTCCAGGGTTCCCGGAGGTTGTGGTATAAAAGGTGAACGTTCTCACCGTCACATCTCCGACCCGGGTTGATAGCCGGCCTTGTAGCTAAGCCGAAACGTTCCCCATGCAGTGTGAGCATCAGGCCGACACACGCCTATTCTGGACCGATTCAGATATTATCGGGGACGGCGTTACGGCGACGGAGGGGTCCGGAGGCGCTCAACGCTCGCCGTTGAGCCTGACATCCCTCGGGTTCGATCGGGTGCTCATTAAAAAAAGCGACCACTTTCAATATGTACCAGGATCTTTTCAGGAACTTAAAATCCATCCGAGGGCCAGACAGTGATAGATAACCATATTTCCAGCGATGTTCACCATGCAACTCCAGTTATCCACACTTCCAGGCGGCGTACCGGGTACCGTGTACACAGTTGTGGGTATTGTTGCCGCCACTGTTGTGATTTCTGGACTGTCCAATTATCACGAGGTATGCGCTGAACATCGTGCTATGGTATATATGTTACTGGCGCTGATCAGTCGTTCCCAGCTTGACGGCATTCCAACATTTGGCTCAAGTGGTTGGCTTGGATCATGGTGGGCTGCTCGCAAGTTCAGATCGGGTGCCTATCAGATTATTCAGGAGGGGTACAGAAAGGCGAGTGAACCTAAAAGAGTCATGTTGATCAAGGATCGCACGTTGATTTGCAGTACAAAGCATTGCCGTTCAAGGTCGCAGGCCACAGCAAGACCATCAACTAGTCATCGCTCGACCGTCCCTCAAACCCAACCCCATCAACATCTCTCTATGCGTTTACACTCCATCACTCCCACACGTACGACAGGCCCTCGGGCCCAAGTACATGTC
>JBBPOK010000607.1:0-18051 GCA_038091415.1 Leccinum variicolor
AGCGCTCTGAGGTCGGTGGAGGGTTCAGCTCATGTCCCACGGAGGTTCACACTGGGTTTGTCAGCCATATGCCGAAAAACGGTTGTACAGCCTTCAACACATTTGGCCGTGTAGGGACGACTGTCTTCCTGCTAAAGGGTCTGCCTAGTACGACCCGGGGAGACTACGTTGGTAGTTGGGGGGTCTTAGACTTAGGTCTGTGTGCGAAAGAGGATACTCGGGCGGTCGAGTCTGCTTGCTCGTCCGTCTGACACCCCTCTCCGAGGATTAGGGCCGGGAGATCGGCCGTTAGAGGGTACGATCTACAGTACAAGTAGGGGTAGATAAGGGAGCGGGATAGTAGCGGTTTCGAGCCTGCGAAAGCTCTCGTCAGGGGGCTCCGCCACCCCTACCGCTGCCCGTCCGAGGCCGTTTAGGGTACCAGCTACCAATCTTAAGCCCTATCGAGGGAGTTGGCCAGGTCACAGAGGTGCTAGAGACATGTGAGGGCACGACCCCGGATAGATTGGTTGCAATGGGGGTATTAACGAGTGGGGAGGAGGGGAGCTTCCTGCTCGTGGAGGGGAAAGGAAGGTGAGGGCAATGCCCACAGGTTAATCGGGCAAGTGGGGGGTATCCACCGGCGGTCCATACCAACGCGGGGTCCTCTCTCGCCGCATCAGATTCAGCGACACAGAAGTGAACGTGGGATTTGCACAACTGCACGGCAACTTCCACGGACCACGAACCTTGTTTCCGAGTCACCACTCCTACTTAGTACTTACTAACTGTCTGTTTCTCTCTTCGACCAAGCTCTATCAGTGTCAATTCCGATCAAACCAACACTACGATGGATTTAGAAGAGTTCGAGGTTGACAGTCGTAAATTTGACACGATCACGAACGGCTCGTTATCGATCCCAGATGCATTGAAGTGGGTCGGTGCTGAATGGCACAGTGCCAGCAAGCGGGCTAGGTGGATGGATCTACTTGGTGACTATGCTGGAATTGAACCATTTATCATCGATGGTAGAGTACTTTTGCAAACGTTCTGATGTCTAACGGCTATGTTGCTCACCCTCCATTTCCACAGGACATTCGCTCATACAACTTGTTATCGACGACCCACTGTTGGCTTTGGGGAAACCAGGTGGTATGCATCAATATGCATGGCTTCGCAAAGGGATCGTAGATGACTGTGGAAACAGATCCTTCTTTTCAGATTCTGCATGCTTTCCACATACTTGAGCGTACGTTGGATGAGTTCGTCAAGCGATTGGCTGTGTTCGATGTTGTATTTTGGGAAGGTGAGTTCCGTATAGTTACCTATAACCTACCCTGATCCGTTGTAGAAACGCGACACATTGTATTGAAGACTGGGGTGGACGAATTCGAGGAAACATCCAGGACTCTTGCTCGTAAACTCCTATTCAACCAGTTGCTAAAAATACCTCAAGTTTCCGTCCATGTCTTCTCTGGCCTTTCCGATCCGAAATGGAAGGAATATCAGTTTTTACGCAAGGTATGTTGATATATTGACCACCACTCTTCACCTAGCTCACCATCGCCTAGCCCATGTTCGCCCTCGTGAATGACTATGACACAGATATAGATATGGACTCTTTCGCAACCCACCGCCTCCTTTGCTACCGTGTATTTCTAAGTGATCTCCTGATGAGCGGGTTGGCACTTGCTCTCTTAGATGGCGCAGAGTTCCGTGACTCGAAGGTTAGCATCCTCACGTGGTCATCGTGAGTAAAGTCTCACCTGTCTCATTGAACAGGTACTTTCTTTTATCTTCGAGTCGAAATCACGTCGAGCGAGGGATTCTATTCCCCGCCCAGTTCGTGATGCATGCTTAACTGCGGCTCGTATTCTCGAGAAGCAGACGAAGAACGTCCCTCTCGTTTCAACATCTACAACAATTGAACCAATGAGAGGAAATGGGACAGAAAATATTGTTTTGGAGGTTGCATCTCTCACAAAATTCACTGATGCTCGAGAAAAAGCTCTATTCTTTGCCTTCCTTCTTCATTTGTTGATACTTCCTCGTCTCTCGACTCAACATCGGGCCAGAAGACTGGAGCCTATGCGAGCTGAATTCGAGCGTCAGCTTACGTTGGATTTCCTTCCTATCGTTTTCCGCGCCGTCGAGGTGGCCATTGCATTTCTGAGTACGACCATCGATATCGATGTCAGAGTTTTCATCTCGCTCGTTCGGTTCTTGGCTGGAAACGACACACTTTTGGTGCCAGACATATTTGGGAATTACATAGCCGAATTCGTGGAGGACAAACTGTCTTCGTTCTCCGTCCCAATTTCGACATTTTCGCAAATTTTTGCCGAGGCGTTCCTTCCACTACCATTCCCTATCTCTCCATCCCATGACAACAGGCTCGGACTGCTTCCCTTCAGCAACAAGATTTTCGACGATGAACTCGCGCCTATACGTGGCGTAATTGATGACCATAGTGCGGGAGAACACCAAGTTGAAGAAATACAGGATGATGAGGGAGTTGACGACGACGAAGGCTCCGATACGGACGAATGGGACACTGGCAGTGAAGACTTGGTGGAAGAAGAGATTAAGGTATCCGCCGCCAAAGTTACACCTGATGTACCTTGGACAAATTATTTCGATGACGGCACCCTCTTCAACGATACTCGACACTGGCACAACCACAAAAAGCCCCTGCTTCCGAAACATCTTGGAGGCGAGGCCCAGTCTGCGAGAGACACGGAGAGGCAACGTCGGAAAAAACTTCGGGGTGACCAGCGCTTCATGAAGTCGTTGCATGATCAAGCTGCGACCTTGACGGGGGCATCGGGTGCGGCATTGCAACAGATCAAAATACCTCCGGCCAGATCGACTTTGAATCAAGCCCCACCCAAGGTCACCCCATTTCATAAGCCCGTATCCTTCGTCATGAATTGAGATCCATTTACCCACAGAAGCAGAGCTATACACGTCCCGCTCCATCCAAAGTCACACAAAAACAAACCAAAGCCGACGTCATCCGCGAGAAGAACATGGCGCAGAAAACTCAAAAGCAATTCTCAGAGTCGGTTGCTTGGTTGAACGAGCTCATTCGTGATTTGGATTCCAAGACCTCGGTGTCATCTGTGGAAAAATCCCTCTCAGATTTAAAGCGAAATCCAAGATCCACTGAACCGCTTGTCGCTACCGAGTTGGCTCTGTATCGTCTCCATCGTTTGTTCAATCATTGGATCCTGGACCCGGATCGCGAGTCAGCGACAGTCCGAGACAAGCATGCCATCACGGCACTTTGTACGGTCAAGGACATCCGCGAGATCAACTATTGGACAGTAGAAATTCACAAGTGCGTCCGAGACGTACTCAACGTCCTCGGACTTTCGTCATACGCGAGCACGCTCGTGGTCGCTTCGGCAACTCAGGACGACCGCCCACTGTCTTTCAAGTTCATCAAGTTAGTCAAGTCGAAGACCCAAGAACCACTACATGCATTCATGCGCATTGAGGAGCATCCGATCGAGTGGCAGTTGCGTGTTTTTGGCGAGTACATGGATCGCAGCATGGATAGCCAAGTCGATCCGCGAGTCCATTTCAAACCGGACGCGTGGCAGAGAGAAGTCCTGGACGCGATCGATGACAACAAATCACTGCTCGTTGTAGGTGCGTGATCGTCGGATTCTGGTTGCATCTTCGGGTGCTCAGTCCGGTAACTCGACAGCACCGACCAGTGCGGGTAAAACATTCATTTCGTTTTACGCGATGGAGAAGGTTCTGAGGGCAACGGATGACGGTGTTGTCGTTTACGTTGCCCCCACGAAAGCCCTTGTTGCTCAGGTCGCTGCCGAGATATATGCGCGGTTCAGTAAGGATTTGAATGGTCGTAAGTTGCTGCTGTTTCTGTTTCTGTTAAGGACCTCACGTCCGTCGCGTGTGCAGGGAGTTGTTGGGCCGTCCATACACGCGACTATCGTCTTCATGACCCTCAAAACTGCCAGATTCTGGTCACTGTTCCGGACATGCTGTCTATCATGATGCTTTCGCCACCATTAGCGAAGGTATGGAGTCCCCGCATCAAGTAGTGAGTTGATTTCAGTTGATTTCTTGTGATGGTTCATAACATTTATAGCATCATTCTTGATGAAATACATACGATCGGCCAGCAAGAAGGTGGATCTGTATGGGAGCAAGTTCTCTTGCTCTCTCCCTCCCCTATTATGTCAGTGTTTGTTCTTTCATCTCTCTCGCTCAACTAACTATTAGCAATAGTGGTCTATCCGCGACTGTTGGTGCACCTGAAAAATTTAACACATGGCTAGAGGCTGTTCAAAAAGCCGGCGGTTTCCAGCACACATTTGTCTACCATCCCCACCGATACTCACATCTTCGAAAGTTCTTTTACAACGTACACGAGGAACCAGTTAGTCAATTCGAATCTATTCCCACGTACAAATCTACGAGGCGGATGCGTTACCTCCATCCGATCTCGATGCTCGCCTTCGGACCTAGGACCATCCCCTCAGATCTAGCGTTGGAAGCCTCGGATACCTTGACGTTATATCGGGCGCTCGCGGAGCATGGTGACATACCGCCATCGACATTGGACACGTTAAACCCAGTGAATTTTCTTCCTCTCGATAGACTGTTGCAACAAAAGGACGTAATTGCATACGATGCAGTGCTCAAAGCCTGTCTTGCACCCATGGTTGCCCAATTCGATCCACGGGATACGGCCGCGCCGTTGTACAAGGTCATCGCGAATCTCGAAGACAGCACGCTGAGTCAGGTTCCGGCCAAGGCGATGAACACTCAACCAGAACGAGCAACATTCAAGGATAATTTGATCCATCTCGTTTGCGACCTCCATGCTCAAGGTGACTTGGTGAGCAAGATACCTTGACCGAGGATGCGTCTTTCGCTCACAATTCATCATCGTAGCCCGCGATTTTCTTTAACTTTGATCGAACAGACTGTGAGATCATGGCTCAGACGCTCCGCGGTGACTTGTTCAAGAAAGAAGCTAGATGGCGCCTCACGAATCCAGAATGGCAACAGAAAATGGCTCAGTACGAAGAATGGCTATCGAGGACGAAAGATCGCGAGCGGGCAGCCACCAGAGCAACGAAAAAAAAAGTTGACCTAGATGACTTCAAGCTGGAGACAGTGGTGGAATGGCAGGCCACGTTCAATCCCAAAGCTCCGCTTCCACAGTTTTCGCTCGCCGGTCAGAACACGTCATTTACGCAAAGCATGCTCGTGGAGGAGTTGAATGAACTGGCGCGATGGACGTCGACGCCCAAGTGGGCGCTGTCTTGTTTGCAACGGGGGATTGCAGTACATCATGCTGGAATGAACAAGCGCTACAGGACACTAGTCGAAAGGTATGCAAACTTAATATATTCGTTTTGTGTCTCTAGATCATTCACGCGCGGCTTGGTAGCTTGTTTCGTAGGGGATTCCTTCGCGTCATATTTGCGACAGGTAATTCTTTCTGCGAAGCATTTAACTGAACAGCTCTGACAGAGACTTGTACAGGCACGCTCGCACTGGGTATCAATGCTCCAACGAAGACCTCGGTCTTTTGCGGGGACTCGCCGTACCTAACAGCCCTCATGGTATGTCGTAGTTGGATCTATCCTGCACGATGCTGATAGCCCCCATCAGTATCGACAATGCGCTGGTCGTGCGGGAAGGCGAGGATACGACCTGCTGGGCAAGGTTGTGTTCTATTGCCTACCCATGGATCGAGTGCAACGTTTGACCTTGTCCAAGCTCCCATCCCTCGGAGCCAACTTCCCTGTCACATCTACGCTCATTCTTCGTCTGTTCAACCTTCTCGATGGTTCCGAGAACGCCCCAGCCGCAGTGAACGCCATCCAACGCTTGTTCCGTCTTCCTCAGGTTAGCTTCGGTTCTGAGGAAGGCAAACACCAACTTTTGCATCATCTGCGATTTAGCATCGATTACCTTCGGCGCGCGCGCTTGTTGGACGAAAACGGTCGTCCGTTCAACCTCTTTGGAATCGCCTCCCATCTGTATTATACCGAACCCAGCAACCTTGCGCTCGTTGCGTTGCTCAGACAAGGTGTCTTTCACAGGATATGTACCCAGTCCAGCGCCATCCAAGCCAACCGAGATTTCGTCCTGCTCATGAGTCACCTGTTTGTAAGACGGAATTTGCCGGGGTCATATCTCAGAGACAATAACATGGCGGAGATCATCAAGACGTCGCCATCGATGGTAATCTTACCTGCCCTGCCTGAGGACGCTCGACGCGTGCTTACGGCACACGAAGAGGATATTCTTCGTATCTTTACGGGCTACGCGCTTGCGTACGGCGCTGAGCGCGCTTCCCAACTAGGATCCGACGACCGCCTCCCGCTGAGCAGTATTCAGATCGGCGGAGCAACCACGTCTAGCACGAC
Organism: Leccinum variicolor; assembly: GCA_038091415.1. NCBI lineage: Eukaryota > Fungi > Basidiomycota > Agaricomycetes > Boletales > Boletaceae > Leccinum > Leccinum variicolor. The sequence continues at coordinate 6,396 of JBBPOK010000607.1, forward strand.
AGCGCAGTTCGAAGGGTGGCTGCAGGAGACGGCGTTGAGAGTCGTAGCCAGATCATTATTCGTCGCCAACTCGGGGCACGACGATCAATTCGCCAGCGTGGAGGACCTGGCAAGGACAGCACGAAGCGGGTTGAGTCTGAACGAACACTCCATTCCGTCCGTCGCGTCCATCTTTAGTTCGCCGACGGGATCTGCGTCGGCCGCTGAGATGGTTAGGAACAAGCGTATGGAAGACGAAAAAGGGGACCGGCGTTCTGGATACCCTCGCAGCGCCAAGCTCCATGCGCACCTGCTCGCCCGCAGTCGAGGTTTCGCTCTGAACGCGTATATCCTCGATTTCTATACACACGGCCAGGTGCAGCCGTTGAGCAATGCCAATGGGATTCGGCGCGGTGACGTCTGGTTCGTGTTGGAAGAGTTCGACCTAACGCTGAAGACAGTCAGGGGAGTGTTGGAACAGCTGATCATGAAGAAGCCGAAGCGGGGGGAGGAGAATGAGATAGGCGAGGAAGGTGAAGGTGGAGAGGACGACTTTGATAGCGGTTTCGTCACTGTGGACGATCCGACGGAAAAGGATGACGAGGGTGAGGATAAGGACCAACAGGGAACGAAGGCGGGCAGCGCCAAACCGACTTGGGTGGCGGAAAAGGATTGGAGGGTGCTCCAAGTGGTGTATGCTGTGACAGAGGAGTTCAATGAGAAGTTCAAGGCGATGTGGGCCTGATAGAAGTCTGTCGAAAGATGCTGGTGTATTTTACATGTTGGATCACTGTACGGTGGTGTGCGTTTACTGTGTACTTAGTCTCAAATCTTGCCGATACAGAAACGCCCTTTTTGTGGACACATTGTATCCTCCTCCCGAGAATGGAGCTTTCAAGTACGTTGTGTAGGTTCGATGCTTCATTCAACTTGCGAGTGGTTGCTGAAACGCTGATGAATCATTCATCCTTCATTATTATATATATTTTTGACATCTTTCACTACCACACACAGTACAAGGTGCTGAGCGTCGCGTGCAAACTCCCGGTTCGCAGCGAAATACTAAAAGCATATCGATACGGCATTATCATACAGTAGGGTATGAAGTCACTTAAACTGGTACACCGAAGCCATCAAGACGTGCGATCCTCGGGCACGCGCTCGAGTATCCACAGCTGCTCAGAGCGCTGGGTGTTATTTTCCACAGCCACCTGCGCGACGAGCAATTATGGTGAGCGAACAACTCTATATTAACGATTATTTGATTTTTCGTACCTTTCGATCACCCTCCCCATTGCCAACATCGAGCACGTACTGCATCCTCGTAGAAACCAGCAACCTATGGAGAGACGACAACGAGTTAACGGTAACGCGGGCGATGGGACAATGTCATTTGCTTACTGGTATGCTTTGTAGAACCCCTTCGGACCCTTGACTTTGACGGGATTGATCGACCACCGATATTCCTCGGGAGAGATGTAGGCGCCATACACTGGTTGAGGCGGGTCTCTGATTGACGCGCTCAAAAACCGGTTTCGTCCGACGCTCTCGACGGTGTATCCGTCCGGACTGTTCGTCAGCCGCCACTGTCCATGTCAATCAGGGTCAGCATGCACTACTTTGATTATTCCCAAAATGAGCTAAATCACGTACCATTCCCTCCTTGTTTGGTTCGTCCTCCTGAGTCGCCACTGAGAAGGACTCGTTGCTGACAAGGTACGGATACCCCCGGCGATAACTGCGAATCCTGTAGGTCCCATCGCTCACGATCTCGTACGCCGGGTATTTTCCCGAATCCCCGAGTGCAAAGAAGTCACATTCATATCGACAGCCCTTCTTGAAATTGTTGATCCAACTCTTCCATTGCTTGTTTCTCTCTTCCTCCGACATGTTTGCGATGTGAGTATTGACAAACGCTAAAGTTAAAAAATATCAGCAATCCGTCAACCAAACATAAATGCGATCCTTACACGTGTGCTTCTTGATAGGATTTTGCGAATATAATTCCACCCACAGAGGAAAGTACGGAGTATCTAAGCGGGTCTATCAAGATTTCTCACTCTGGCGGAAAACGAAACACATACTTCTAACGGTGTCCGGATCCCGCAAAAGCTCGTTAGAAATGTGGTCATATGACTGAGAAATGTCAGGGGTGTCGTACATTCAAATTGTAATGCCACTCACTAAGATACCAGGTAGAAGAGTGATGATCACACTGGGAAAAGCAGTGACGAACCTGTCAGTCAAGCCACAAAAAGAAAGGAAAAAGAAAAACACACTCAAGGTAAGAGCCCTTATTAGCGGCGGCTGAGACAAGCCCGGCGAAATCCTGGAGGGCCTTCGAGTCTGACTCGTTCTGGACATCTGGCTTTGCAACGCCCAGCTTGGTCGTACAATCGTCGAGTGCCTTTGTGACTGCATCGAGTCCGCCCGCCAATATCCTTGCGAGGTCCTTCATCTGCTGGAAATCACCCGTCCTGGCAATCGCTTCCATTCTGGACCGATAGAAATACTCGAAATGTCCAGCGTCTTGCTGTGCGTGGGGGTGAGTAAATGTCGTGAAAAACATTGGCCGTCACACTTACAATCGAGTAATGCCGAAAACCGTTCAGAGGGGCGACGCCCTTGGCCAGGTCACGAGGGTAGGGGTGATTGATCAATGCGCTCCACTCGCTCGCAGACTCGCTGAGGATGTCTTGAACGTAATCATGTGGGGTGACATCTGAGGTAGTTTTGAGCTCGACAGCTTTCGGTTCTTCGTTATCCAAGGTGGCTTTGAGCTCAACAACGTTCGGTCGTTCGTTTGGAATGATTTTGGGGGGTGGTCTCAGCTGACGCACGACGGGGCCGAGACAGGCGACCGCAAAGTTAAAGTAACTCTTGGGGTCGATATACGAAAGCACTGTGTCAAACATTGAAGACATCGTGATGGGTCGGAATGGGAAAGAGGAAGGTGTTGATTTATGTGGTGTGCGGGGCCTCTATAAAAGAGCGTCGAGAGGGCGATGCCTCGTCCATGTCGCAGAACACGAGAAAACTGCGCACCTCCTGATGAGGTGGATACTTGTTCCGCATGTATGAAATCGACCGGCCACATTTCACAGAAGTGAACAACGAGGTTTCTGCAAGGCCACAGGCTGATATGAGTTGAAATGGAGGAACACGATGAGTTGGAACATTGCTGCATCAGGCCCCAGCCCTTCGGAAGGGCAGAAGCTGTGGAAACGATGGGACGCTACGAGCGGTTCCCTTACGCATGCTTACCATGAGGTGATATGTCCAAACGCCGTATATCTGGGCGCTTAAGAGAATGGATATCGAATGCTTACGCAGCATCTTACAATTAGAACATAGAATACCTGGAAGAATAGATTACTCAAAGATCTGGGACAAATAAACTTCACTTACTCATATAACGGCGTGGTATGGGTCCCAGTGGTCATAGAAGATTGTTGTGGATGCGGATCATCTGGACTGGCCACTGCGGCAGGAGGCATTGAAGAACCGACGATCCCCACGACTAAAAGTTGTAAATGCTCTAAAGGATTCGGAATGATCGCCTTGACAGTGGCTTCAACACAAAACTGAGCAAGCGCGCGACTGTAAACTGTACAAGCAGCAAATCGTCAGTCACTGGGCCGGCACGTTTGGTAGAGTTACTACTAGGATTGCAGTGGTAGCTCAAGCTTCAGTGGAGGGACGAATCGGAGTTTGAAGTGTGCCGAAACGAGTCAGCGACGTCGTCGGTCTTTATCCGCGATGTGGACAGAGTGCGTTAGTGTTCTATGTTTGAGCGCTTGAGCACCTTGCTTCAAGCTCCTGCATATCGATAGGATATAAAATTGATCAGTTCAGAGATTCCAGTCACGAATTTGATTTATGAGTCTGGCACGACTCAATGGGGGAGGAATATTCAGGACCATGATGGATCATATGATTCATATTATCTTCGGACTGAATGAGTAGACCCGTTGAACGGTTCCACTAAAAAGAGTGGGTACTTTTTCTGGCCGCAGATGATCGATATAACCCTTTTTTCTTATTTTTCAAACTTCACAAGCGAATCGTCGTGCAGTGAACATGCAAAGTAAAGCGGGGATGAGTGGATGGTTCGACTCGGTCATCGTGTCAGTTCCATGCTGTCTCTTCCCTGCCCTAGACAATATATACACCTCGAAGCCACCAGGTGCTGCGGCACGTGGAGTGCTCTCCTACGTCATATTAGCGTTGTCAGGACGCCAGGACAAATTAATCAGGGGGAGTCTGAATACAGGCGCCGCGACCGCGCTGGTTCTCGTCACGGGTGACCGGACATGATGCTAACGCCCGACTCTGACGTGTCACCGATGCGAGGGTTCCAAGATATAGCCGCGCGGCGGGCGTAAATCAGATGTCTGTGCCCAGGTGCAGAGACGAATTTCACGAAGGGTTTCAATGCAGTTGGCATACTGGCGTTCACGTTTGGCGCTGACTCAGGCTGTGGGCAAGGGCAAGATGTTTCGTGTCTATACGAAGACGCACGTTGGCCAGACGGGCTCATGTTGTGGCAGGAGTTCCTGAGCGCGTGTCTCCAACGACTCATCACCATCCACGTCAACTGTGAGCCATGCCGAGTTACGGCTTGCTGGACGTGACCACCAATATCACAATGAATTATGACATCCAGTATGCGCTGACGGAGAGATCCGAAGCGAAAGCCTTCAAGGACACATGAGGATATCTACGCCGGCCAAAAACGTCGAATATTGCACCGTAAATATGGGCGTTGTGAGAGAGTTCCCAGAATAACAATTCAATGGTATCGGCTCAACGCACCGCAGATCGATCATTCATGGAAACCGTGACTGTGCGTACAGCAGCTACAGCTTCAAGTTCGAGATTCCCGATCTCGACATGCCAGTGGTGCATGGATATCTCGACTTCGTGCAAGTCTTACTGCCATTGCACTCGCTTACCCATCTCACATCAAGATGCATGATATAGTCATTTGGGACCACTCGTCCTTGCATAGCAGGCTGCTCTTCACGGACAGATAAGCTGCAGCTATAAGAAACTGTGATACACACTAGGAACTAGTAGGAAGTGACAACGCAGATGGTTCAAACATTCAACCACAGTCCGGTGACCAGTATTCGTGAACAAACCACTTTAAGGAGAAAGAAGGATTGGTTGAGGCCTTAACTTGGGGGGTCCACAAGGAGTCGCTGGCGTTGCAGTGGCGCATCAGGTTCAACTTGCGCCAGGTCGGAATTGGGAAAAAACTTGAAAGAATTTCTGGATTTGGTCTTTCTATTTCGTCGCGACAGAGCATTCCACCGCATCGCCTTGCTGAGCCGCTGGACATGGTCGACATGTGGAAGTGATGCCTTTTCGGATACATACGTGGCAGCCGGTAATTTCCTTTTTTTTTTTTTTTTTGGACGAGCGATATTATCAAGTAGCAACTGGCTAACCTAGTCCTACTCAATACGCTAAGGCGGCAGTCTAGACTACCGGTCCGAGGAAAAATGCACTGACGCACTCCCCGTGGTGTGCGGGGGTGTGGGACTCCGCGCTGTGAGGACACCTCGGTCAAGCAGAGGGCCGTGGCAGCGTGATACCCACTAAAACCTCAGGGCGGGTGGCCCAGTGTGGCGGTGGGTTGCCGGACGCGGCTATGATGTGGTTCCAGGTGTGGTATGTTCGGGATGGGGCGTGGGGGCGGTTGGGCCGGTGTGTTAGCCACCCGGGCCGGTCCATAGTTAGTCTACTATTCATTTTGTTCAGCCAACGCGTCGCTATGGCAGATTCGGTGAGGGTGCGCCCGGCAATGACACGCTCGCACCGTATGGCCCAGATTAGGTGGGCGGACTCGGAGATAAGGATGCGCATGAGTCGCGCCTTCCCGCGTGCGGTGGGGTGTGGGGGGGTTTGGTCTGCTGGAGCGGGCGGTGTGATCGCGCCACACCCCAGGATGGTGCCTATCGATATTTGAGGCCAGGGTCCGTAGGCAGGCGGCCACAGGGCCTCGGTGAGGTCCCAGATAGTTGTGCGTTCGGGGCTGGAGCATTGTAAGAGGATGTGCTCGAGGTCCTCCATGGCGTTGTTGCAGAGGGGGCAGAAGGCCCGCTGTTGGTAGCCGGGTATGTGTGACCAGAAGTTACCAATACATTGTGATTGGTTCATGGCTCGGTACAGGAAGGTCTGGATAGGGCGACGGATATCGGGGTGGCGGGTGCTTTTCCACAGGGAGACATCTGTTTCTTGTGCGGAGGATATGGCGTGTATAGCTCGCCGTGCGTTGTCGAGGTTGCGTTGCGCGCTTTGTAGGGGTGGGGTGTCACACCCGGTCAGGGCTCGGTAGATGGTCCGTTGGGACAGCGTGTTTAGTCGTAGTCCTGGGAGGTCAAAGGCAGGGGGGATGCGTAGGTCAATATGATCTGGGGCTTCCTTTTGGGCGCCGGCCTTCGCAAGGCGGTCGGCCGCTTCGTTACCGGGGTTGTTTGAGTGTCCTTTCACCCATTGGAAGAGGGTGGGGGCTGTGCGGTATCGCAGTTGGTAGGCTGCCGCTCGGAACCAGTCCGCGTTTTGGACTTCGGTCCAGCCTTTGTTTTCCCAGTCGTTCAGATGCTTAGTCAAGCCGTCTATCACGTATCTCGAGTCGGTGATGAACTTGACGGGTATGACGGGGTTGACGTGTTGGAGGGCGGCTACTATTGCTGCCAGCTCACCCGTTTGGTTGGTTTGCGCCGCTCCAGGGACTCGGAGGGCTGTGTTCAGGTGGTGTCCTTCCTGTACCCAGATTCCTGCGCCTGCGGAGGCGTCCGCCTTCCCGTTGTTGGAGCAGGATCCATCCGTATAGATCGTCAGGGGGGGTTGGGGTAGTCCTCCGGCGTGGGGGTTCCATAGTCGGTAGGCGGGTTCCGCGGCAGTGCGCGACTGGTCTGCAAGGATGCGGAGACAGTCTGTGATGTCACCCCGTGTGGTTACTGAGGGGTTAAAGAGAATTTTGTCTTCTGCCGCGACCACGGCTCGTGAGTTTTTCTCTTTTCGTCGGTGTGTAAGTGAGAGGTGGTCCTTCTCGGGTCGGATGAGTGGGTTGAACTTGGGGGTCATGTCGCTCATGATCTTACGAGCGTGGAGGGAACACTTATGGGGGTTTGTGCAGCCTTTGTGCCGGTCTCGTCTACAGAATCTGCAGGTGCAGCCTGCGTGGAGTCGGTGCCCGGAGTCGTGTCGGAAGTGACGCTTTGAGGCCTTCAGGAGGTCTTTGACTGTGCGGACACGGTGGATGTCTGCGAGGCAGGAGGTAACCTTATAGCGGGATAGTTGTGGAGGGACGCCGACGTGGTACCACGCTGGCAGCTGGAGTTGGAGGTTCTTTGAGAGTTTGATGGGCGTGAGGGAGAGGCCGACTTTTTGGGCCGTTTGTAGCAGTTTCGCGACCTGATGTGGGGGTGGGGGGTGGTCGTCGGTCGCTCGTGTTGATGGGCGAAGGGATGTGAGGAAGACATTTACGTCGTTTAAGCTTTCTATACCAGAGGGTTTAATCCGGTTAATAATGGCATCTGTCAGGAACGCCCAGCTTGGTCGCCCGGGGGAGGAGTCCATGTAGGCTTTCAGCCAAGTGGTTTCGATGGCGAGGTTTCTCTTTTCCAGATCCAGGAGGTCAATTCCTCCACGTGCTTTGGGGGCATAAAGGCGCGCCATACTAATGGGGGGATGTTTGCCCTCCCAGATGAAGTTGCGTGTAATGCGAGTAAGGGTTGCTAGGGTCGCAGGGGGCATACCTTGCGCTTTGGTCAAGAACTGAGTCATTCCTCCTACCGTGAGTTGTACGATTAGACGTTTAGCATCAAGTGTCGGGTGGGCATTGGACCAGTGGTCGAGGGAGTGTTTCACCTTGTCAACAGTGATGGACCAAGGCTGGGCGTCATTTACTTCGTTACCAATCCATGCGCCCAGGACTCGGATCGGTTGTCCGTCTTGGGCGAGTTTTATGTTTTCGGGGAGGGGTTGGTCCTCTGGGTGGATTCGGCGGGTTTGCAGGACGCGGGTGCGATGTTCTCGAGTACCTATTGGGACGATCTCTGTTTTTTCAATGTTGAACTTTGCCCCAGACGCCTTACACCATTGGGACACTGGCAGTAGGGACTGCACTGTATCGTATCTGTCGGATTCTGAGAGGTATACGGTGGTGTCATCTGCGTAGAGATTCACGATGATTTTCTGGGGGTATCCAGGTACTGTGAAGCCGGAGAGGTTCGGACTGTTGCGGAGTGAGGCGGCGAGGGGTTCTATTGCAAGGTTAAATAGTAGGCAAGACAGGGGGTCTCCCTGCCGAACCCCTCGGGTGACGCGGTAGGGGTTGCTCAGTACTCCATTAATGGCGACCTGTGTGTAGGCGTGAGAGTACAGGGACTCAACAGTGCGGATGAATAGGTCCGGTAGGCGGAAGGCACGTAGGGTGTCAAAGAGGTATTGATGGTCTATCTTATCGTATGCTTTTTCTTGGTCGAGAGCAACAATGGAGCCATTTTCCTCCATGTATTCCGCGTATTCGCACATGCTCTCAGCTAGACGTATGGGGTCGAAAATGGAGCGGTTTGGGACAAATCCAGTCTGGTCGGGGTGGAGCAGACGGCAGGCATGCGTCGCAAGCTGGGTGGCTAGGATCTTTGTGAATATCTTGTAGTCTGTATTCAAGAGGGTGATTGGGCGGTAGTTTTCAATGCGTGCGCGGTCCTTCTTTTTGTATATAGGGCACATCCATCCGTTGGAGAAGCCCGTCTCATGGTGCATTCCGTTCGATTGGATATCATTGTATACGGTACTAAGACAGGAAACTAAGTCAAAGGTGGTGTGGTCTTTACGCCGTAGGGCATTGCCATGTTCTATGATCGTCTTCCAGAGCTCATATGGGATCCCGTCGAGTCCCGTCGCGGTGCCATTCTTGGAGGAGCGGATTGCTTGGAGGATTTGTTCCCCAGTGATTAGGTTATGTAGGGGTGAGTCCGGCGCTGTGAAGAGCTGCTCGGGGGGGATCCCATTAAGGGATGTGGTCTGTGCCTCCTGGCGTGCTGGGTCGTCGGGTGGTAGCAGGTCTTTGCGCTGGAGACCGTCGTGGTATGTCTTGGCAATATCTGCCATTTCAGATGTATTTGTGCTCCTTCTTCCTGTTCTGGGATTATTCAGGGCGTGTATGACATCCCGTGGGCGACGCACTTTTCGAGTGACCATCCAGTATTTGTTTATAGTCTCGCCCTTGTCCTGCCATTGTGCCTGGGAGCGGGCTAGTTCATTCTTGTTCTTTTTGGCTGTCAGGTGCCGGATTTCGGACTCGATCAGCGTGATGCTGCGGCGGGCGTCTTCCGTTAGGTCGCTTTCGCCGGCGTCGCGAATGGAGTCAGCATCGCGCTGGAGTGCTTTCAGATGGTGGGTGATCTTTGGGATGTGGGATTTTGCTGCTTTTTGTGCCAGTGTCGCAATGCTCGCTTTGAAGTTGGACCATAGGAGTTGTGGGCTTTGTGCGGGGGTCAAGGGGTCTGCAAGAGCTGTCTGGAGAGCTCTCCCTTGTTCGAAGATGTCCCCCAGTAGGTGTTGGTCGTGTAGGAGGCCGAGTGGCCAAGACCATCTTCCTTTGCCTATGTAGGGTAGGTGTGGAGGGGTGTAGCGTACGAGGACCATCTTGTGGTCTGTGGGGACATTCGGTATTTCCATGGACCAGTCGTAAAGTGACCTTGATAGAGAGGGTTTTGTGTATATCCGGTCAATGCGTGATAGGGATTGGGCGTTGCTACTGAACGAGTAGAGGCGGGCAGATGGGTTATCATGTCGCCACGTGTCCTGTACGTTGATGGATTCTCGCAGTATGCGTAGTGTGTCCACTGCTGGGGCGTAGTCAGGGTGTTGGGGGGATCTGTCGATGGGGTCCTCGACGACGTTGAAGTCGCCGAGTAGCATATCGGGGTGGATTGATTGGACCGTGAGGTCCGTTTGTATTGTGTCCCAAAAGGCTGCGTGGGCGTTCGGGGAGTTGGGGGCGTAGACATTTGTGATGGTGAGGGTATGGTCGGCGGCCCACGTTAGGGACAGGGAGCTAGCTCGGCCGGGGATGTGTTCAACGTGGTGGGTCTGTGTAGGGGCAAGGAGTTCCTTGTTGATGACAAAGGCGACTCCAGCGGAGGCAGCGGGGTTCTCAGTTGGATGGGAGCACTTGATGTCAAGTCTGTGGCCGAACAGCTGGAGCAGCTGGAGCGCGTGTTCTGGGGTGAGGTGTGTTTCTTGGAGGCATAAGACACTTATCCTCTGTTGCCGGACGAGCCGTTGTACAGCTGTCCATTTAGAGAGTGGGTCCGGTCCTAGGGTGGGGGACGCTCGTCCCTTCATGTTTAGGGTGGCGATGAGGACATTCGCCCGAGTGCGTGTGCTCTGTCTGGGGGTTGGTTGGTGGGGCAGGTCTAGTAGGTGAGGGGTGGTTGGGGTAGAGTTATTAGCCGGTTGGCCAGTGGTTGTTGCCAATATGGCGCCGCTTGGTTGAGCGGGTGCGGCGGGTGAGCCACGATCAGATGTGGGTGTATGATGGGTGTGGGGTGTGGGGTTAGCTGGGTGGCTATTTCCACCTACCATCGCCCTTCTGCCATCATTGAGGGGGGCCCCGGTGGCCTGTGGACCCACCTCTCTGGCATCAGGGAGGCACGAACCAAGACCGGAAGAATTTAGAGCTGGGGGGGGGGCCAAATGGCAACTTGAAAAAGAAGAAGACGTAGGGGCTGACTCTACTCACACCTCACCGCTCAGCCGCTAAGTGGGGGAGGAGGACATATTCCGGTGCCTCGCGGAGGGTTTATGCCAGGGGGGGAAGGGGTGGCGTGACGGACCGGTGCGCCTTCCCTGAGTATGGCTTCGTCATAAAGACGCGGAAGCCCTTGACCTAAATAGGTCGCCGCTGGTGGGTGGGGGGGGCGTAGCTTTCCTGTCCCGCGTACGGTCAGTAAATGTGGGCATGCCCCAGCACTAGTTCGGGTTGTCCTTGTTGTCCCCAGCAACATGGACAAGGGTTCAGTCGACTGCGGTCCAGCACCCTCCGTCGAGCACTGTTTTCGTCGCTGATTCATTAAGCTTAAAAAACATCTGTCGTGTAAATGGTGAACGTTGATCATGTGTGGTATTTTGCGGCGTTGTCACCGTTTTACAGGACATGAAAAAACTAGTAGGTTGTAAGTGCGTGTGGTTTTTGGCCCTATTGGCTCGCAGTGCTGCTTCGGTTTGTGGTTGCGTCGGTGGGGCTTCGTGAGTGCAGGGGTTTAGAGTGGTTCATAGGGCCTCGTTCGACCTGTTGGGGGGCAGTTGGGATGTATTTCGAGCGTATATGCTCGCCTTGCCCCGCCTTTTGAGCGTGGGAAAAAACCGTCCATGGTGGTGGTACAGGTTCAAGGAGCCCCTCCTCCCTTCAATTCTCATTTGTCATCGTCGAGTCATTATTGCTTTTCTTTTTCCCCCATTCAAGTTATTACTCCTGTTCTTCGTTACTCCTGTTCCCTCTTTTAGTTATAACTTAGTAGTACAATCTACTACATTTTGTCTACATGCGCAATGGAAACTCTTTGTTTGTCCGGCCCCAGCTCCCAGGCCTTACGCACGCGCACGGGCCGGCTTCCGACTCCCCTTTGATCCTATTGAAGGACTCGGCACATAC
>JBBPOK010000608.1:0-18000 GCA_038091415.1 Leccinum variicolor
ACAGTACCAAATAAATATCATAATCTTCTCACATGATCGTGGGACGTGCCTGCAATTCTGTTGTCAGGTGCCTGATTTTTTGTCTTCGACAAAACCCTCCTTCCCACTTCGTGGGAGTCGGGGATCACCAAAACGGAAGCACAAGGTTTCGAGACTAACTTTCACAAGTACTTATTCTAGTGTTTACAATGATAAAGCTCGAGATACGTGCCTCCTACTATGCTGTCCAGTGGTAATAGTACAACTTTCTGAAGTATAGAAATATAGACAAAATTCAGCACAGTAGCTGGACAAGATAGCCACGGCGTTGGAACGAAAATACGTACACTCGGTGATGCGGCCACGTCGATTCAAGGCACAAACTCTGACAAGAAAAGTCGTGAGCCCACAATCGTGGAAAAAAATACAGAGACTCGACATACCCTCCTCATCAAGCAAAGTCTCCTCGTCCAGACTCGCTTGTATATAGTCCGATATAACAAGTCGGCGTCGTTTCGGCCTGTGATAGCGTCAGCTCATATGTATTTTCCACAGAAAATGTCGACCGACTTTGAAGTGAGCTGCATAAGATGGATCCTCCGAGACACGTCCCGCTTGTCCAGAACGACGTGAGTCAGCCTGGGATCGTCAAGATCGACGATCTTGCCTCCGTTCTGTTCGATACTCTGAGAAACTTTGACAAGACTAACGTGACGTGAGCTCCCATGCATTCCGACAGAAAATCGACGAAAACGCACTGTTCGGTAATATCTCCTTCGTATTTCGTGTTCACAATCATCCCGTTCTTGCGCGCATTCTCTGGTGAATCGATGTAAAAGCATCTACGGAACAAATGAGTCGAACCACCGAAAAGGGTGCTAGCAAACACGCACAAATGCTTGAAGATCAAGCTAGCATCGTACTCGCGCTCAGAAGGGCCGCCCATGACGACGTCTTTGGGCTGTTTATCATCATCAACAAAGACAAAGTAACACACGAGGCGAAAACGCTCACCGCTGCTTGTTCTTCGGATAGAGACTACGGGCGAAGAAATACATCAACTTGCTGAGAAAGTGAGGATGAAGAACTTACCAAAACGTTGAACGAATCAAGGGTCTCGCTACCGCTCCCTTCCACGTTCACCCATTCGTCGTTGTCGTTGTCGTTATCGTTATCGGAATCGGGATCACTTTCCGGTTCCGTCTCGCTGTCGTCACTAGCTGTTTCGGGCCTGGCACTCGTATCCACCCTCAACCAATCCGCGAGGACAGGATCCACATCAGGCTCTGCCTTGTCTTCGATGTCTGCTGCAATCATGGGTATCTCCGCACCCGCACCCTGCTCTCGAGATGGCTGTGACCGCTGTCTATCCACTACCTCATCATCATCTTCGTCACTGTCAGGTTCGTTGTATTCGGCAGAGATCTGTCGATCGTCCGATGCATGGAAGAAGTATCTGCAAAGCATATAAATCCCGGGAACCGATGCAATCTTTTATACGCACCTCTTCTTCAGCGTAAGCAGTTCGTCCCTGGCGACGCAATCCAAAATCCATTGGGGCTTAACGATATCGACGGTACCTTTCTTGATCAACATCTTGATGTCATAGGCTAGCGTGCACCAGTTAGCATAGCATCCTCCCTGGAACGCGGGATAACGTACGCATAATAGTGCCGCCGTATACGACCATGGCAAGTTGTTGAGATGTCACGACCTGAATACAACTTCCACCGTTCGCATAGATCCTGCTGAGAATGAGCGAATTGCCAGCACGAACACAAACTATGCAATTCATACATTTTCATCAACTCCTTGCGGTCTTCTTCACCAGTCCTCGACTTGGGGTCCGCAAACACCACTGTCGATATGTTAACCTTGCATCACAAACAAAAAGCGTGATGTTATACTCACTGAACTTCATACCCTCAAACAAATCCGACTCGACTTCAACAGAGTTAGCACTCGGACCCTGATATCGCGACAAAACCATCGGCTACAAAACAGAGTTATGAGCTTGCAAACTTGAGAAGGTACCGAGGCCAACCTTTTTCGCAATCTTCTTTCGCTTCTTCTTGCGATCGTCGAAGCTATTATATATATATGAGATAAAGGGAGGAACGCCACCGGAAAACGATTACCTTGCATCTTTCCCCATCTTCCTCTTGCGTTCCGTGCGCATGGTTTCCAGAACAGCTGGAACGGGTGAGTCTAGGATAGTTGCACGCGGGACGGGAGACAATCAAACCTGAGGCACTCATGCAATCCTCAATCCCAAGGTCATCTCGAATCGACAGCGCCCGAGGGAACCGCATCGTCAGACCGAGATGGTACTGGTCTACAGAAGAGAGAAGAGAAGTCAACTCCGGAAAAGGTTGAGTCGAGTTGGACTCACCGGTACTAGTAATCTCGGCCGCCTTCACTCTCAGTATAAAAGAACTGCAAGAACAGTGTTAGGACAATAAGACGGACACAAACAATGGGCGACGTACTCCGCAGGCTCGATGTAAATGTCACCCTTGTCTTCGTGACCACGCTTTGCGGTGTGCAAGAATTCTGGAGGATTTTTAGGATCCCACTCTTTCCAGGGCTTTTGGCGTATCCACATATAGTCCGCAAAGGTCAGGCCTGTGCCGATGCGAACGAATGAGCTATACCTGGAAGATAAATTAGCGTTACTCAATGGTGCCCACTAACTGGAAACTTCAAACCTCGGTTCGTCGTCGTCGGCATTTCGATCGTCGAGGACAGCGCATATAAGAGTAGATACACCCCCCGATCGTTTCCTGGTCCCGTAGTTTCCCGCTATACGTTCCCTTAGCACGTTTTGACACTATCAATATGAATGCCTTACCAACAACAAGCACGTCAACAGTTTCTCCCAAGTCGTCCTGCACAAGGAAGAATAAGTAATAGTAGCAAAAGAGAGCAACTGTTGTACCGTGTACTCTGGTTTCACCTTGATCCAATCCTTGTTACGTCCGTTGAGAGTATACTGCGAGTCCACGTGCTTCAGAATAAGCCCTTCTCCCCTCTCCTCCATGACCTCGTCCATCCTCTTTCTAACGTCTTTGGCAGTCTTGCCTTCAAACTCGATCACGAACTCGATTCGCCCAGGAATTGGTTGGATGCAGGAGCGTAGATTTCGTTTTCGGAATTTGAGAGACTTTTTGTCGAGAGACATGCCGTTGAGATATAACAGATCGAATACTTTGACTAGAACGTGGACGATGTGTCAATCCATCAATTTCGAAACCAAACCACCTACAACATGGTCTGGGATTGTTCTCGGCCTTGGATCTATCTAGAAACGAGGTATGAGGAACTTTGTAAACGAAGAGGATGACAACTCCGCACCGCGTGCAGCAGTTTTCAAGGTCCCAAACGGTAGGTTTCGCTCTGATACGGGATCCCATACCAACATTTCTCCGTCAAGAATGATCCTGTAGCTTCGTCAAGTACGCGGTACATCTGATATTGCGCGCACGTACTCTTCAACACGCTCATCAAATGCCGCGTCGATGTAGGGTGTTAGACTACCATCCCCCGTTATGTCCTTTCCGTAAAGGTACGTGTAATCCTTTCCTTTTCTATAGCAAGCATAAACAACTGATTGGGCGTGAAATCATTCATTCTCACCTCGAGCAGTAGAAATACTCTTTACCGCGCTTGTGCAGTTGCATCCGTTCCCCGTCCAGTTTTTCTTCGATGATGAACACGCGACCCTCCATATCCTTGACGGACTCTTCGAGCTTGTGTTTCGGTCGCTTGCATAGCATGGGCGCGAATGAGCGGAACAACTGGATGGCTTTGTCCTATCGTTGCCATGAACCTCAGCTCTCGGGAGGGTCTGATGTCAATTGTACGTACCTCGGCTTTGAGTCTGCGCGTCGGATCTGACAGCTCCCATGCCACCTTCTTCAGATCCGAACACGTATTGAACAAATCTTCAGCGTCCGGGTGAAAGACGGACAGGACGGTCGTCTCCTTTACAGATATGACCATGTCTGTAGCCACGTCGTCGTTTACAGACGTCATCGAGGAAAACGAATTCATTACCTTTAAGTACGATGCGCACGATCCACTTTTGTTCTTCAGGGGTGCTATGATTATAAACGCGTTGAAGGATTTTGGACTGGATGTCTCTACGTGCGAACGTCAACGCCACGAACCATTGACACAGGAAACGCGACGTACTGTTTACCCATGTTCTGAGACAACTCGTCAAGAACGCCGTTCAGGTCGTCGACGGACAACGACCCTTCGACCACCGAAGAGCGCTTGTTCACGACCTCGTAAAGCACGTTCGAAAAGTCGCCGGATCCTGCCTAGAACTGAACCTCAGACAAAACTGATACCAATCCATGAAACCACCCGTGACGGACGTATTTCCCAGAGGGCCTCTTCCAGTTGAGGAGTCTGATCGCATCCGGGTCTTTTGATCCGAGGGGAATCAGCTTGATGTAGGTCTTGGCGAGGTTCTTCTCCTTCAGACCATACATCGCGCGCTCGCGGTCTTTCTGTGTGGATTCTTACGTTCCCGTCTACCTATACAAATACTGAAAACGTGCCTGAGGGAGAATGAGACGGAGGACAGGGAACAGGTCATGTCCGACTTGTTCCCTCCAATGCTGCACATCGCACAGATCAAACTTGAGGATTGATTACGGTTATTGTAAACCTACGTTGAACCATGCACCAAGAAACTTCCGTCGCCGTTCTGGTTTGCGTTCGGTGGTCAACTTATTGAAGAGGGCAACGAGGGCCGACAAAGGGGCGCTGCCTCTGTTCTGAGGAGGCGCCGGGTACACAATTTCTTCACGCATCGGCTCGGGCGAGCTCGCGGAGGGTGCAGGTGTTGGTTGCATCATAACAGCGTGTTATTTACTCTTGTTTATTTCTATGTTTTATCTATTACCTCCTCCGGCATCCATCATAAGCGCAGCTTTGACGGAATCCAGCTCATTCAGCACCTCGAGACCCACAGAACGTGCCCATACGATGGGATCGAGCGTTGAAGAGTAGAGCTTATGAAGTTTGTCCACGGCAGACATGACCTTGTGGTTTGCAAAGTAACGCTCGCTGGCGTAGGACCGCAGTGCAGTATGAGAGCCTGGCACCAGTCGATCGTCAATCCCCGGAAAGGTACCCATGATTATAGATCACTTGCCAATATCTCCGCCGTACTTCAATGTCTGGACGATACAACGAGCGAGACATTCGACATCGCCCAAGCCCAAGTTCAGTCCTTGTCCTGCGAGAGGATGGATCGTGTGTGCCGCATCCCCGACAAGAACGGTTCGGCTACCCTTGCCCTCGCCAAGGTATGCCTCTGCGTGATTGTACCGAAGGGGAAAACTAGCAATCGTACCGGCTTGAATCGAGCTGACAAGAGGCGGAATCGAATCCGAATCGTTTGGGGGAATCCCACCCGAGAGTGCGGATGTCACAGAGGCATACGCAGAGTACTTTGAAATGTTGTGGGACTGCTCTCTGAACGCAATTTCGTCATTGATCGCATCGTACGAGAGAGTATTGCCTGCAGCATCCGCCTCCAGAATACGATCGTAAAGGTATCGAATGGACACGTCTGGCAGGCGGAATGCAGCGTTGATCATGCTAGCCAATACCGACGGGTCGGATTTGCACAATGCTGCTGCGTGACGCGGTCTAGTCGACCAGACCAACGACGAGACTGTAGGAGAAAGGGGTAGGAAGGCAATCGGACCAGTTGGCAGGAACCTTTGATATGCTGTATGGTTGGGCTTCTCAAACGCGCCTCGGGGTGGATGGTTGAGCGTTGCGACGACGGCATGTGTGTCATACGACCACCCATAAGAAGAAATGCCAGCGTAGGAGCGGACAGGAGAGTTGAAACCGTCTGCACCAACCTTGGAGATGATGAGGACAATTTATATCTGTCAGGAAGAACTTACGAGCAGTCTTGCACGAATCGTCGTGCCATCGGACAAGTGGACCATGGGCCATCCGTTACCCTCGACCTCGGGTTCGATCGACTCGACCCTGACCTTTTGCAACAAATGTATGCCTTGCAGATTTTCCAGGTGTCGGAGGAATGCGCGTTGCAAGTTCAGGTTCTCGGTCAGTCTGGCCATCTCGCTGGATTCAGCAGCATTGGTAGAAGGAAGCTCAGCAGCATCGAATGCGATGCGTGCATCCGAAATGCCGTCCCAAATCTGCATCACAGATGTGTCAACGGGTTGCGGAAGCAATCAAAATAGGACTCGCCTGCATCTCTCGAATGGGGCTGGTGCGAGAATGGTCTACATGGGCCCATGCACCGATGCCTGTACGAGGTTGGAGGTTAAATTGAAGACTTTCGCGAAAGTCTCACCCTCGAGAAAGGTCCTTGACGCGTTCGTGATCGAGCTAACGCGGTTCGAGAAAGTGCCAGCCGGGAGTGACCAGTCACGAATTTTGGACAGGTCGCCGGCGTCGATGAGCGCGACCTTGACGGACTCGCGTACGAGTGGACTCGAACCTATCACTCTAATAAGAAAATGGAATCCTAGTGCACCAGCGCGAACCCACCCAGCGCGCTCGCCAAAGCCAACCCGACCGGTCCACCTCCAACGATCACCACGTCCTTGTCCTGTATTGAGTTGGTCGCGTACGTTCGTCGACACGAAACAAGCCAACGCCGAGCTGATATCATGATGGAAGTAACGAAGACCAAATTCAGTACAACACAACAACTCTGATAATAATGGCGACGGTCGCTCCCCAGGTATCCGCCGCCCAAGCGGTCGGCGAGTACCTCCAGTCACCCGACGACCTCGTCAAAGTCGCCGCGTTCCGCAAGAAGCTCGAGAAAGAAAAGGCGTCCATCGATGCCAGACTCAAGAACGGCGTCAAGGAGCAGCTCGACGCCACGCGCGAAGGGCTCAAGAAACTCCTCAGCACGCGCAACCAAGTTCAGATGATCAAGGAGGAGATGCAGACCATCGACAGGCTGTGCGCGGACCCTCAGAACTCCGTGTCGACGTTTGACCAGATCAGTCGCGTAAGTCGACCTCGAGCTCGCTGTCGTTCTGAGGCTTTGATATCGTCAGGTGTCGATGGTACACCGAAACTTTGAGCAAACGGAGGAGATGGTAAACAACTTGCTCGAGATGAACTCGAAGCTCGACGTCCTCGAGGACATGCTCGCTGTGGATTGTCGAGATCTCGTCGGTCCCGCTCAAAACTTGCTCCATCTTCATCTCCAAATTAACCGTCTCGAGGCCTTTCGAAATCAGACCATGCACCAAGCAAAGCAAGCATCCTCCACGTCGCGCCAAAAACTCATTCGCATATTCGAAAGGCTCACACAGCTCATCGTCAACTTTGAGACACACATCATGGACCTGGCGCACAACATTCTCCCCCTCGTTCGTGCGGGGCATCCAGACGTCGTCGTCAAGCTCATCAAGATTTCAGAGTTTGAGGGAAGAGAGGACGAAAAGGTGCGTATATGCGCTTCTCTACCAGCACGACTACATCCCCCTCGCCAGGCAATTGCTATCCGTCTCGTCAAAAAGGCAGCCAAGATGGACGCAGCCTCCAAATTCAAATCTATGCAGGCCAACGCCCGCGTGCTCAAACACTACCGGTCCAAGATCACCAAAACAATCACCGAAACCATCCAGGCCGCGTTCGCCAACACCTACCAGCGGTACCAACGCGAGCCCAGCGCCTTCTTGGACAACCTAGGATGGATATACCAGGACCTCATCCGCATCGAGAGCGACGTCGTCCCCTGCTTCCCCCCCAGCTACGACATTTATCCCTTTTACGTCAAGGAATACCACCGAAATCTCAACGCCACGCTCCAACGCCTCCTCGAATCGGAACCGGAGGCAAGCGTCCTCCTCCACCTGCATGCATGGCTCAAAGAGTACAAGAAGAGCATGAAAGAACTCAACGTCCCTCCAGAGTTGATCGACCCCCCGCTCCTCAACGGCGAGGAGCAGAGCCTCATTGAGGACTACCTCAAGCTGATCGTGAGGAAGCTGGACGAGTGGTCCTCCAACCTGATGAAGACCGAGATCCAAGAGTTCACGACGCGGGCAGCCCAGCCCGAAGTGGACAGCGATGGGCTCTACGGGACCCAAGGCGCTGTCATTCTCTTCCAGATGGTGAACCAGCAAATCGAGGCGGCGATGGAGAGCGGGCAGGGCGCCATTCTCGCCCGGGTCGTCGAGGAGATCAGTCGGGTCATGCGTGGCCTCCAGGACCAGTGGTCCAAAGTGGTCGAGGGCGAATTCAAAAAGCAGTCGGAAAAGCCGGAAGAGATCGTGCCCGGCCTGGCCGAGTACTGTCTCGCGCTGGCCAACGACCAGATCAAGTCGGCGGACAACACCGAGGCCCTGCTCGCCAAGCTCGAGCCGCTGGTGTCCGAAAAGTACCGGGCGCCGATCAACGAGAAGCTCAACGACGCGATCGACGGTAATCTGGACGTCGCCAAGAAATGCATGCAGACGTTCGTTGCGATCGTGTTCAACGACCTCAAGCCGGCGACGAAGCAGCTCTTCCAGGCACCATGGTACGACGGGATCATGGAGCAGATCGTCATCACGATGAAGGACTACACGTCCGACCAGCAATTCGTGAAACCGGTCCTCTTCGAGCTGCTCGTCGAGGACCTCCTAGACACCTTTCTGGTCACATACCTCACCGCGCTCGCCAACTCACCCAAGCTGCGTCTGCCCGCGGCGACAGAGCGGATCAAAGCGGACATTAGCGGCATCTTTGCGTACTTTGGCGAGTTCAAGCCGGACAAGGAGCTCGAGAAGCATTTCGAGGTCTTCGAGCACGTACTCGCAATGCTCGAGGCATCCAAGAGCATGGCTTTTTTGTCATTTTGGGCGTTTGCCAAGGAGCACGGGCCGTGCATACCCTTTGTCGAAGGGCTCATGAAGGCGAGGGGCGACTTGGATCGAACGGCCGCCAACGAGGTCATGGAGTCCATCAAGCGCAAGGTCAAGGAGGAAGGGCTGACAGAACGTGAGTACCTCCCCGAGTGTTCACCGCCAGTACTGATGGCACTTTCTATTTCATAGCCGCGGAACAGACGATTATGAAAAAGATCGTTGTTCAGAGTGGTATCTCGCGTTTCCTACGGACATGATGTATGACGAACGCGGCCATTGTTTCTATCTATTGTATATCACCGTTCCTGGCATTCACTGTACGTTTATCAAGCAAAATACCCATCTCCTCATCTCCCTGCCACCTAGCCTTTAGTCAGTCTTGGCTTTGTCGGATCATAGGTTCGATCTGCCAGGCAGCACCGCAGCCACCCAATAAATCTGCCAAAGGAACTTCGATGGGTACAGGAACGGACGGAGGTCTAACCCTATCAACCCAAGTTACCGTCAGCGCCCATCACCTCAACGTGGAGAGAAACGTGTGAAAGGCGAAATCGTGCGTACCGTGTGGTACGAAAGCGTGGGTGTCGTCATCTTGTGCCTATTATTCCTCGCGTGCTCGAAGAAGAAGAGTGTCCATACTGTGAGCGGTGAGTTGTAAATCTTGGCACCTCGTCCACCGGAGAGTCCCGCTACAGCTCTTGTTTCAGGAAGACGCATGGTCGATCATTACAGTCGGGAGTTACTTAAACGGCCCGGGTCAACCCCGGAGTTTGATAGATCAAATTCATAAACATGCGAGCATTCGTGATACATTCAAGCGAGGTTCGCAAACCCGACCCGTGGAGCACTGTAATCGAACACACTGTACACGCCCTGCAGGAAAGTGGCCCCAATGATCCAAAATTCTAGACCACAAGTATCGTCAGAATGAGTCCATCGAGCGCCACAAAATAGCCTCTGAAATCTCACTGATATGCTGGGCGACGATGCCGCTGAAACAATAGGGAGAACCTTCCATAATGGGCGCAACCATGAGAACTTCGGGAGGGATTTCAAACGCCTTGCCACCGAAGGTAAAGCTCAGTGTTGGGAATGAGTCACATCGTACTGCAGGCTGTCAATAAAAACAGCGCATCAACGCAATCGGAACTCACGGTAATAGAAACCAAGGCCTCCATGTTGATGGAGGGTACCGCCAAGGTGTTTGTATAATTCTGCAACCCGGTCCCAATCTCCGATGATGTGGCTTGTACCGGTGTCGAAAATGGCAGGTACATCTTTGATGATCACGTTGTCATTATCACGAATATCGTCCATGGACACCTGCCAGAATCCCTACATAAATGCCAATGTCAGCAACATCCACTCCCGGATCTACCGTCTTGACTCACAGGTTGTGTTACGGGTGTATACACAATGTCACCATTGTATAGCATACTATTTGTTCCACCGATGCACATCTCAGCACCAGAAGAAGTGAGTTTAAATGACAATGTCGGATTGATTAACCTATTTTGCCTGAAAAGCGATTCAAGCAAAGGAATGGCGCCAAAATCCGAGATGGAAGGGAAGGCCAATGCCAATAAACCGTCCGCGGGGTAGCCAATTGACCGTAACGAACTGCCAGTGTACGATGTTGCAGAACCGAAGGTCTGAGGGTCTGCCTAGCTTGACATCAGAATTCAATGGGCATGCTCATAAGTGATATTAAAACATACAGTGAATCCACCAATGGTTACATTGTCAGTAAATAGATCGCCTTCGACGATGGATCCATCTGTATATATGAGCTCAAATGGTTTCTGCTCGTGCTCAGCAGAATCAGATGAATGGGGATCCCAGAGGTCACGATCTTCGGAAATCCCAGCACAGCCAGTCTGCAGCACCCACATATCGCTGCATCGACATGAACGAAAACAGATATATGAACCAAAAGAGTACCCACGCTGCACCAGTGTCGACGTGGACTGTGACGTAGTAGATCAGAGTAAACATATACCAGAATGATACAATGATAATTTACCTTTCAAGGTCTTGGCAGGAGTGCCAATTG
The DNA here is from genome assembly GCA_038091415.1 of Leccinum variicolor. NCBI lineage: Eukaryota > Fungi > Basidiomycota > Agaricomycetes > Boletales > Boletaceae > Leccinum > Leccinum variicolor. The sequence continues at coordinate 10,903 of JBBPOK010000608.1, forward strand.
AAATTTCGGCCATCCACATCTTATCTCGATAAGTTGTCAGCGGGAGGCTAGCGGCACGCCTTCCGAGTCCGGATTCCGAATCGCTTTGTTTCACAGCGAAAGGGTGCATCGTCCCCGTGTTCCTCTCGTAATTGTCCAGGCCACTAAGGATCTTCCTAACAAAAGGCTGAGCAGACCTAGCAGATGTTCCAGTTCATTCCACGTACTCCCTGACTGATATACCATGAGAGATGATTGCGTCAAGATTAGTGGTTGTGTTGGACTTCAGAGAGGAAGGGTGTCTGGTGAGCGGGATGGCTATGCCACCCGCCTTCTGGGTTGTGATAGGTTTTGCAATGACCACAGCAACCAGGCTGTTGATGACTGCAAATATGGTTATCGGAATGAATCGCATAGTAGACTCAGTGGAAAGGACTGGCGGTGAAACGCCCACCTACAGACCTTTAAAATATCCACGGCCATCAGGGATAGGAACAAATCGAATGATGCATAGTAGGTGAAACTGATGATACGATTGGATGAAAGCGTGGAATTACCTTTTCGTTAGTTTCCCGTACCCTTAGGTAGGAAGACACTGGCCTGATCCGAAATTATATCCCTTTCGTGCCAGTGAGTCACGCGTCACGGTGTCGCATCCCAGACGATCACTTGAGCCTGAGTGTACGTCCCGCACACGATCCTTTGGCTTCCCCACCTCCTCGCTATCCTCCACTCACCATTGCCGAATTTTCTTTCCCCTTCCCCCCACGAGTCCACGACATGATCCCCATCAGCAAGAAAAGCGATCGGATATACCTCATCTTCGACAACGATGTCGGTTGGATTCATTGTACCTGACCCATCTCGACAGTGCTGTCCACGACGGTCGCCAAGAACGAGACAACATTCATTTGTGTGTGCTATGCGGCTATGCCCAGAGACTGTGAAACGCTGAACATCTTCCGAGTGTATTAGTACAAATAACTGTAAACGTCCCAAACACTTTTAGTCGGCCCGTTATGTCCAGCAGCCCGGGCGTTATGTCCAGACCGGCTACCTTCCCGCCTCCGCCTTGGACCACTTCTTCAGCGCAGACCCTCGAGTCCTACATCATGCCGCCGGAGAGTCACGCTACAAGCTCTTTTTTTGGCCTGAGGAACTTGTCGCATAGTAGTTGATTATTGCACCCCGGAGTTTGATAGATCAAATTCATAAACATGCGAACATTCGTGATATATTCAAGCAAGGTTCGCAAACCCGACCCGTGGAGCACTGTAATCAAACACGGTGTATACGCCCTGCAGGAAACTGGCCCCAATGATCCAAAATTCTAGACCACAAGTATCGTCAGAACGAGTCCATCGAGCGCCACAAAATAAGCTCTGAAATCTCACTGATATGCTGGGCGAAGATGCCGCTGAAACAATAGGGAGAACCATCCACAATTGGCGCAATTATGAGAACTTCGGGAGGGATTTCAAACGTCTTGCCACCGAAGGTAAAGCTCAGTGTTGGGAATGAGTCACATCGTACTGCAGGCTGTCAATATAAACAGCGTATCAACGCAATCGGAACTCACGGTAATAGAAACCAAGGCCTCCATGTTGATAGAGGGTACCGCCAAGGTGTTTGTATAATTCTGCAACCCGGTCCCAATCTCCGAAGATGTGGCTTGTACCGGTGTCGAGAATGGCAGGTACATCTTTGATGATCACGTTGTCATTAACACGAACATTGTCCATGGACACCTGCCAGAATCCCTATATAAATGCCAATGTCAGCAACATCCACTCCCGGATCTACCGTCTTGACTCACAGGTTGTGTTACGGGTGTATACACAATGTCACCATTGTATAGCATACTATTTGTTCCACCGATGTACATCTCAGCACCAGAAGAAGTGAGTTTAAATGACAATGTCGGATTGATTAACCTATTTTGTCTGACAAGCGATTCAAGCAAAGGAATGGCGCCAAAATCCGAGATGGCAGGGAAGGCCAATGCCAATAAACCGTCCGCGGCGGGGAAGCCAATTGGCCGTAACGAACTGCCAGTGTACGATGTTGCAGAACCGAAGGTCTGTGGGTCTGCCTAGCTTGGCATCAGAATTCAATGGGCATGCTCATAAGTGATATTAAGACATACAGTGAATCCACCAATGGTTACATTATCAGTAAACCGATCGCCTTCGACGATGGATCCATCTGTATATGTGAGTTCAAATGGTTTCTGCTCGTGCTCAGCAGAATCAGATGAATGGGGATCCCAGAGGTCACGATCTCCGGAAATGCCAGCACAGCCAGTTTGCAGCACCCACATATCACTGCATCGACATGAACGAAAACAGATATATGAACTAAAGGGAGTACCCACGCTGCACCAGTGTCGACGTTGACTGTGACGTAGTAGATCAGGGTAAACATATACCAGAATGATACAAGGATAATTTACCTTTCAAGGTCTTGGCAGGAGTGCCAATTGAAATCTCGGCCATCCAAATCTTATTTCGATAAGTTGTCAGCGAGAGGCTAGCGGCACGCCTTCCGAGTCCGGACTCCGAGTCGCTTTGTTTCACAGCGAAAGGGTGCATCGTCCCCGTGTTCCTCTCGTAATTGTCTAGGCCACTAAGGATCTTCCTAACAAAAGGCTGAGCAGAGCTATCAGACGTAACAGTTCATTCCACGTACTCCCTGACTGATATACCTTGAGAGATGATTGCGTCGAGATCAGTGGTTGTGTTGGAGTTCAGAGTGGAAGGGTGTCTGGTGAGCGGGATGGCTATGCCACCCGCCTTCTGGTTTGTGATAGGTTTTGCAATGACCACAGCAACCAGGCTGTTGATGACTGCAAATATGGGTATCGGAATGAATCGCATAGTAGAGGCCCGGGAGTGGAAAGGACTGGGTGAAACGCCCGCCTACAGACCTTTAAAATATCCACGGCCATCAGGGATAGGAACAAATCGAATGATGCTGTCATTGATGCATAGGTGAAACTGATGATACGATTGGATGAAAGCGTGGAATCACCTTTTCGTTAGTTTCCAGTACCCTTAGGTAAGAAGACAGCCTGAGTCAGTTGACAGTCGTTCCGAAATTCTATCCCTTTCGTGCCAGCGTGTCGCATCCCAGACGATCACTTGACCCTGAGTGTACGTCCCGCACACGATCCTTTGGCTTCCCACCTCCTCGCCATCCTCCACTCGCCATTGCCGAATTTTCTTTTCCTTTCCCCCCACGACATGATCCCCATCAGCAAGAAAAGCAACCGGATATATCTCATCTTCGGCAACGATCTCGGCTGGATTCATTGTACCTGACGCATCTCGACAGCGCTGTCCACGACGCTCGCCAAGAACGAGACAACATTCATTTGTGTGTGCTATGCCCAGAGACTGCCAGTGGGAAACGCTGAACATCTTCAGAGTGTATTAGTACAAATAACTGTAAACGAGACGTCCCTCTGAGACACACCCCCCCTTTTAGTCAGCCTATCTCATAGCCCAAATGTCCAGAGCGGCTACCCTCCCGCCCCTGCTTTGGACCACTTCTTCAGCGCAGACCCTCGAGTCCTACATCATGCCGCCGGAGAGTCGCGCTACAAGCTCTTTTTTTAGGCCTGAGGAAGTCGCATTGTCGATTATTACACCCCGCACAGGTTGATAGATCAAATTCATAAACATGCGAACATTCGTGATACATTCAAGCGAGATTCGCAAACCCGATCCGTGGAGCACTGTAATCGAACACGGTGTATACGCCCTGCAGGAAAGCATTCCCAATGGTCCAAAATGCTAGACCATAAGTATAAGTATCGTCAGAACGAGTCCATCGAGCGGCACAAAATAAGCTCTGAAATCTCACCAACAGGCGAGCGCTGGGCGACAATGACGCTGACACAACCATGAAGATCTTGCCCGGCTGGTTGAATGTGGAGATGTTCGGGAGGGATTTCAAACGTCTTGCCGCCGAAGGTAAAGCTCAGTGCTAGGAGAGAGTTGCACGGTACTGCAGGCTGTCAATGAAAACAAGGTACCAACGCAATCGGAGCTCACGGCGATAGAAACCAAAGGGGCCATGTTCCTCAAGGATACCGTCAAAGCGGTCGTGCAATTCTTCAACCCGTTCCCAATCTCCGAAGATGTAGCTTGCACCAGTGTCGAAAATAGCAGGTACATTTTCGAAGATTGTTTTACCATTAACACGAACATCGTCCATGGACACCTGCCAGAATCCCTACATAATGCCAATGTCAGCAACATCCACTCCGGGATCTACCATCTTGACTCACATGTGGTGTTACGGGTGTATAAGCGATGTTACCACTGTACAGAATACTATTTGCTCCACCGACGTACATCTCACCACCAGAAGAAGTGAATTTAAATGACAACATCGGATTGATTAACCTGTTTTGTTCGACAAGCGATTTAAACAGCGGATCAGCACCAAAATGCGAGATTGAAGGGAAGGCCAATCCCAATAAACCGTCTGCGGGGTAGTCAAATGTCTGTAACGGCGTGTACGATGTTGCGGAACCGAAGGTCTGAGGGTCTGCCTAGCATGGCGTCAGAATTCAATGGTCATGCTCATAAGCGATCCAAAACATACAGTGAATCCAGCAATAGTTACATTATCATTATACCGATCACCTTTGATGATGGATCCACCTCCGTATTTGAGCAGAAATGATGTCCCCTGGTTCTTGGCAGATTCGGATGAGTGGGGATCCCAGAGGTCGCGATCTCCGGAAATGCCAGCACAACCAGTTTGCAGCACCCACATATCGCTGCATCGACATGAACAATGACAGGTATATGAACTAAAGGAAAGTACCCACGCTGCACCAGTGTCGATCATGACTGTGACGTAGATCAGGGTAAACATATACCAGAATGATACGAGGAGAACTTACCCTTCAAGGTCTTGGCAGGAGTGCCAATTGAAATTTCGGCCATCCACAGGATATTTCGAAAATTTGTCAGCGGGAGGCTAGCGCCACGCCTTCCGAGTTCGGACTTGCTCCGTTTCACAGCGAGAGGATGCATCATTCCCGTGTTCCTCTCGTAATTGTCTAGGCCACTAAGAATTTTCCTATAAAAAAATGCCTGAGCAAACGAGGTGTAACGGTCCATTCCACGTACTCTCTGACGGATATACCATGAGAGATGATGGCGTCGAGATCAATGGTTTCCTCGGAGTTCTGAGAGGAAGAGTGTCTGGCGAGCGGTATGGCTATGCCACCCGCCTTCTGGTTTATGATAGGTTTTGAAATGACCACAGCAACCAGGCTGTTGATGACCGCAAATATGGTTATCGGAATGAATCGCATGGTAGAGGAATGGAAAGGACTGGCGATGAAACATCCACCAACAGACCTTTATAACGAGAAGTTAACAGTAACAATATCCAGTCATCAGGGATAGGAACAAAACGAATCATGCAAAGGTGAAACTGATGATACGATTGGATGAAAGCGTGGAATCACCCTTTCGTTAGTAGTCTCCCGTACCCTAAGACAGTTAGTCGTTCCGAAGTTCTATTCCTTTTCGTGCCAACGTGTCGCATCCCAAATGATCACTTGACCAGTGTACGATCCTTTGGCTTCCTCACCTCCTCGCCATCCTCCACTCTCCATTGCCGAATTTTCTTTTCCTTTCAACCCCCGCTCACGACATGATCCGCATCAGCAAGAAAAGCGACCGGATATATATCATCTTGGGCAACTATTTCGGTTGGATTCGCGTTAGTTGCGACATTGGAGGTGGAGCGTTATCTTTTTCCATTCGATTCCTGAGGCCTGAATATCCATTGGTACATACCTCTCTGTTGTTGCTTGCTCCTGCTGACCACCGTCCGAGTACCGTGCACGCTCGTTTGGAGTGGATCCATCGATTGTGGGACTCGTCGTGAGGCAGAAAGGATTCCGGATTCCCCCATCATCACCTGAGTGCAAATTCTGACGCTCAGCCGCTAGCGCAGGCGATCGAAGAGAATGAGACATAAGAGCAATCGAAAATCGCAGACCACTCACCTCTTTCATCCCAACGATCCGCACACCTCCTTCGAGCGTAACGCCCGCTCACTTGGGCGGGTCCATTGAGAGGCGAAAACGTGACCGACTTGCCTTCGATCAATGTCTCGTACGTCACCGGCGCATCGGACGACGAGATCTAGTTCTGAGGAAAGAATCGCATCATGAGCGAGCGCCAACCACATGAAGCTGGTGGTGGCGGTGATAAACTCACAAGAATAATATGCGCCACGACCCAGCGCTCGACGTTGCTGCAAACCTCGACCGTCCACCATTCTGTTCCTCCAACATACCGTGGACGGTGCTCGCAATGACACCGTACTTCGCGTTTGTGTTCTGTGCGCATGGTGTTCTTATCTATGTCATCCCCCAGAAACAGACATCGAGGACCTCCCCCTTCCGACGCAGAGCCAGACGTGGGTTGATAGCCTGAGGGTTTGACCCGTTTGACCTCCGTCCATTCCACAAGCGACAATATCCTTTCCAGGAGTGTTCACGTCCGTGACGATGACGAAACCGAGCCTGAAGGACCTGCTAACAATCGAGTCGTCTGCGAACATTTATGTTTCGTACGCGCGCGAGTATGGAGTACGCGGCTGAGTTCAGCGTGGTGTGGAATCGGAAGTCACCGTCAGCGCCCATCACCTCAACGTGGAAAAAAACTGTGAGAGGCGACATCGTGCGTACCGTTGTCGTCCGGGCGATACGATTCTACTATACGACCCACACTTTTCTGCCTTTCGAAGCTGCCGTCCAAAGCCTGGGATTGAACCGAAGAGCTTGTCGTACGTCATGCCAATGATATCGACCTGACCAAAAAAGGTTTTATGCGTAAGACGACGTTCTAGTTCCCGTTTGAGTGGCGAGTTATAAATCTTGGCACCTCGTCCGCCGGAGAGTCGCGCTACAGATCTTTTTTAGGCCTGAGGAAGTTGATGCCATTGTCGCTTATTATAGTGAGTCGGACTGTGGTGCAGTGAGGCACGAGTGAAGCCACAGTGCAAGGTCTTCGGACAAGCGACACAAGCGAGAGGCACCGCTTCGGCGCTTCCTCTCTCGCCTCCACCACATCGCTCATCCGCCTT
>JBBPOK010000609.1:0-17976 GCA_038091415.1 Leccinum variicolor
TGGCATTACCATCGCTGCTGGTGACGTGATCACGACCACTGTCACCGCTTACTCTACGACTTCTGGTATCGCCGTCATTGAGAACAAGACGACTGGTCAGACGGTCCAGCAAGAACTCACCTCTACCTCTGCTCTTTGCGAGGAGAATGCTGAGTGGATCGTCGAGGATTTCGAGGAGAACGGAGCCCTTGTTCCGTTCGCGAACTTTGGCACTGTGGAGTTCACTGCCGCCACTGCCAGTGGCCCTAGCGGCACCTACACCCCCACCGGTGCCACGATCATTGACATTGAGCAGAACAACAAAGTTCTGACGTCGGTCACCACCAGCGGATCGACCGTCACCGTCAAGTACGTCTAAATGTGCGACGAGTCGGTGCCCGTGCTTCATAGTGGAAAAAGGAGCGAATGGTGCTATATCTATTAAGATTGGTGTTATGTATACATATTTACAACAACGATATGTTCTGAAGATCTCGTTCGCGCTGGCAGAAAACGATCCAGGGAGACCAAACAGGGGCTGTAATCGCCAGTTGGGAATCATCGAAGGTAATACGATCAGTCGGATATACAATACCACAACATCAGGTCCGGTAAATCTTGGATGAGGATAAAACTTATATCAATCCAATTGTCCATGATCTCGAACTCGAACTATCGGTGACAGGGGGATTTAACCACTATCAACTGTCCCAACAGTCGCGGCTGCTCACAGGGTTTTATCCAAGTTAGTGTTGATTTCTCGATTACCAATGGTGGGAGATGTCATTTAATTTTCATCATACAGCTTGACACGAGAAGTTACAATTTCCTGGCGTGTCCGTCAAAACTTCAGTCCTGGGGATGTCGTCAGAACCTCATCAATGCCAGTGCTTCGTCTCCGACTTCTGGCAGCATGTCATGGAAAACCTCACGATAATGAGCAGGTCGCCAAAGAGGTAACAAGTTCTCCTTATGCTCTGTGTCCTAGTTGTGGGCTTTGGACTGATACGATTCTTAGAGGCAGCGACAAAAAATCCAACCTGTCAAAGTGCCGCGATCGCAAATATCTTGCAGAACAAACAGTTCTTACGTCTGTCACCATTGAATCATTGGCAGCACATCTAACTCCTCACTATTATTTGTATGTAATCATTGAGAGTAGTCAATGTTTACTGGTTTACACCGTAGATAAAATAGCAGTTCTCACCTGCGATGTATTTTTCGACTCAGAAATTTGTCTAAACGTGAGCACGGAAAGTAAGAATAATGAAGTGAGCAAATACCAAGTAGGCACTGATCGTAGAAGATCGCCCGAATAGAATCCTATTGTAGGATAGTACAAAGATGTCGCTACTCGTTGGTGAAGTTTCAAAATTTCATTAATCAAGATACCCTTGGGTGGTCTCACTCGGCAAGGGGTGGATTCTGAACAGGAAATGACCACACAAGGGATTGCCGCTCCAACATTTGCGCATTTGATTCTCTCGCCCGGCGTCGAGGAAATTAGCGCACTTGCCAGTGAACTTTGGGCCAGGCAGTTGGAGCTCAATCTGAGTGAGTCGGACATCCAATTCAGGTCGATCGGTCAATCGACCCCCCTAGGAATGGCGATTCTAATTCCTAACAACGAGTGTTACGACATTGCCAATTACTTCCGAGAATCCCTTCAACATCACATACTCATGCCTTCCAATGTGAAACTCAATCACCAATGTAACACTCGCTATCTCTCTTGGATACAAGTAGACAATGACATCAACAACCGGACCTATTACCACGATATTCTCCTTCGCTGGATTGCATCCACGGTAACAACGATAGTGGAGACGGTCATCATGAAACGGTACAGACATTGTGAGCCCACCCTGTTTTAATCTGGCAGTTGACTATGCAGTTACCACAGCCGCTGTAATGCTGGACTGTGTGGCTCACGCATTTGCAGACTACTTATGTGGTGTGAATCCTAACTGGCGATGATTATTGCAACGACGAGCAAAATGCTGCGGATTTAAAGACCATGGTTACCAACGCTCTCGTAGTTCCGGTGACTGCAAAGGCGCCATTCCAAACAGCAAAACGCACGTAGCCCCTGCTAGCTAGATTTTTCCTTCTTTTAGGTACATGATGACGAGGGCCAAAAACAGACTGCAGTAAATTCGCAGGAACATCATCCAATGAGGACTTGTACTGAGCATCGCATGCAATGTGCAAGTAGGGGATATGTACGTTTTCATCTCCTGGTACTTTGGCGCAATTCTGACTCCATAGGTAGGTTGAGGCCATTTATGAAGTCATCAATCCAACACGAGCTAACTTGTGCTTCTGCGTTCATCTAATCTAGACCCGTTTTACGTCTCGGAAATCATTAAGTTCCTCACCCAGATAAACTAACTGAGCGGTGCCTCTCGTTTCTTTTTGTGTTTTTCCCCAAAGAAATTTTATTTATATGATCCAGATATATGGTTGACGTTGACATGACAATGTTTCGTCGCTCTAGGAACGTTCGTTCAGGGCCGCAGAGACATACTGAAACGTCAACATCCTAACCATCCGAACTCAAGTATGTGCTAAATGTATAAAGGTGATTTCAGTATAGTATTGCATTGAAGCTCCTGATTCCCTTCATTCCTCATAATGGTCTCAAACTTAACCGTTCTCGGCAGCGTTTTGCTCGCCTCTACTGTTCTGGCTGCACAGTCTTCTCAACTGAAGGCTCTTCTTGCTCGTCGTCATAATCGTCGCCAGTCAGGACTCGTTAACCGTGACGACAATGTAGAATACAGCGACCTCTGGTCTGGTGCAGTCTGGGACAAGAATGATGTTTATATCAGTCCATTTGTCCACAATTTCGACCTCATTCTATTTCTGACAGGGAGATTTTACCACCATCACTGGTACCTTCACTGTCCCAACCATCACGGGCTCAGGTGTAGGCTCTGCTTGGATTGGCATCGACGGTCGCGGCTACTCACCGGGTCTTCTCCAAGCTGGCGTCGACTTCTGGTTCGCCGGTAGCGAGCCCTCGTACCATGGTGAGCAAGCACGCGGAACTTGTATTTGGATCGATTTTCATCATTTGTTGAACAGCTTGGTACGAGTGGTACCCTCAGGATTCCGTCTACGATATCATGGACGTCAATGTTGGGGACGTCATCAAAGTAACCGTTTCTGCCTCGTCTACGACTTCTGGAAACGTAGTCATGGAGAACCTGTCTACTCAGACGGTCGTCAAGCAGTCATTAAGCTACCCAGAAGATTATCTTTGCCTGAGGAGCGTAGAGTGGATCCTCGAAGACTATAACGGGGATAGCGACCCCCTTGCAGACTTTGGCAGTGTGACCTTCACTAATGCCACCGCTAGCGGTCCTAGTGGCAATATTTACACTCCATCTGGTGCCACGATCATGGAGATCCAGCAGAACGGAAAAGTCTATACGTCGACTACCACCATGGGATCTAGTGTTACCATCAATTACATCTGAACATGGTCCGGGTAGTAGGTCAGTCTTTTCGGGGGAAAAGAGGATTGTGGATGACAACGTTGCAAATAGTGTACGGGAAAACAAACAAGTTGAATTGTTTCTCATTCTTCTGCCTTCAACATCATACTCATGCCGTCCAATGTGAGACTCGCGATGCTGAACTATGGTTCATGCACTTGCAGATTAGTATGCACGAATCCTAACTGGCGATGACTGACTTGTATTTGACTTGTACGACTTTATTGCAGTTTTTGCATTTAGGACGGGGCAAGGTTTTCATCCTCGTGACTCTGAGCGAGAATAATTGATGGCAAATGCTCAACGAGTGGAAGAAGAACGTTGTAATGTCAATGGAACGTTGTTCTGGAGGAGTGGTCGCAAGAGCGAGAGAGGCTCAGTAAGGCGAAGGATGAATGGGAGAGCCGAGTGCGAGTTGGAGCTGGGGTTAGACGTCAAGATCGATGCCGCCGGTGTGACATGATCGGCTATGGCATTGCAACCGATATGATCAGTTTCCGAACGGAGACATCAAGCTCAAGTGGGAGCTCAACGTTCGCTCAATGCCGATCCTCTCACGCTGAAGGAGTTCGAGGGCATGGTTCGCAAGGACTTCGTCGGTCCTGGGCTCTACCCCACTTAACATTCTGCCGTCGACGAAGAAACCGACGCCCCCACCGATGCGTGTGCATGCCCTCGCATGCCTTCGCCCACCTCATGGTGTCCCGAAATGTGTCGATCGCACTCATCATGACATTCTACTAGTCTTAGCGCAAACCTGACTCCTTAGATCGCTTGAGGCCATCTATACATGAACGCATCAACATGTACATTTATCTCAAACGAGCTACATAACTTGCGCTTCTGTGTCCATGTGAGTGTTTTGTGTCTCTGAAATCACCAATTGAGTTCCTAAGCCAGATCAGCTGATTGTGTGGTGCCCCCTGCCATTCACGCTTCTTTTTACCATCCAGACACCTGATCGTCGGACATTGACATGATTATTTTTCGTCGCTCTGGGAACGTTTAGGCCGTTGCGTAGGTCAGCAGCTGAAACGTTAGTCTGACATCTGAACTCCTTGAAATGTGTGCTAAATGTATAAAAGGGTACTCTCAGTGTTGCATTGAAGGTCCTTATTCCCTTCATTCCTCACAATGGTCTCCAAATTAACCATTCTCGGCAGCGTTTTGCTCGCCTCTACTGTTCTGGCTACACAGTCCTCTCAACTGAAGGCTCGTCATGCTCGTCGCCAGTCAGGACTCGTCAACCGTGACGGCAATGTAGAATACAACAACCTCTGGTCTGGTGCAATTTGGGATCAGAATAATGTTTATATCAGTCCATTTTCCCGCAAACTCGACCTCATTTTATTGTTGACAGGGAGACTTTACCACAATCACTGGTACTTTCACTGTCCCAACCGTCAAGCCTCAGGGTTACGATGCTGTAGCCTCTGCCTGGGTTGGCATTGACGGTCGCGGCCGCTCACCGGGTCTTCTCCAAGCTGGCGTCAACTTCTGGGTCTCCAATGGCGAGCCCTTGTACATAGGTGGGAGACGTGAAACTCGTATTCGGATCGATTTTCATCATTCGTTAAACAGCGTGGTACGAGTGGTACCCTGAGTACGCCGACTCCGATTTCGACCTACCCGTTCAGCCTGGTGACGTCATCAAAGTAACCCTCAATGCGTCGTCTACGACTTCTGGAAACGTACTCATGGAGAACCTGACCACTAAGAAGGACTTCGAGAAGTCATTAAGCTATCCACAGTATCCTCTTGCCCTGGGGAGCATAGAGTGGATCGTCGAAGACTTTCAAGCTGATAACGACCCACCTGTCCCTCTTGTGGACTTTGGCAGCGTGACCTTCACTGATGCGACTGCTAGTGGTCCTAGTGGGAAGGTTTACACTCCGTCTGGTGCCACGATTGCGGAGATCCAGCAGAACGGAAAAACCCTTACGTCGGTTACCATTGAGGGATCTGGTCTCACCGTCGATTATATCTAAACATGGGCCGGGTAGTGGGCAGAAGATTGTGGTGTGACAAAGTTGCAGATAGTAGTATACCAGGCATACTAAAAATGTTGTCACCATTGAGCTCGACTTAATTATCTGCTGATCGCACAAAATGTCTGACTTCACAGTGGTCTGTGACCATAATAAACGAAACGAGATGCTACATCAACGATCAACGTGGAAATTATGCTATGGGATATCGAGTCTCGTGACAAGATCGCCGCAATGTCAAAACAAACAAGGGATGAAATAGAAACATGGAAGGAGTAACTAGGCATTGATATTGTTACGATCAATACATCAGATGGGCCGGGGGTAAAGTACATGGCTACCCGCTAGCCTTTGGGGCAGCACGCTTGAAGCGCACAACGAGAACAGTCACGTTATCGTTCGTTTGCCGTGATAATGCATGTCGAACGAGTGTCTGGCTTGCTTCCTGCGCGTCTTCGATGTTCCGCACCAAGTCAATGGCCCCTTGGTCGCCAGTGATATCCCATAACTTCAAACAGCGTAAGAAAGGGAAGATGCGCTGAGAGAGGAAGTATACGCACCCCATCACATGCCAGAATCAAAAATTCGTCATCATCGCACAGCTGCGTCTCGGTAGTGTAGGGGGACCCAACAACGAATTCCTTCATGGACGAATCTCCCAAAGACCTTGTGACCGCGAGAACGCCATTGACGCGTCCGCTCAAGACAAAACCGCCCGCGTCCGTGATGCGCTTCGCTTCTTGTTTGTCGGAACCTTTATGATCGTATGTCAAGCGAACGGCTTTTCCCGCCCGACAAAGCACCCCTCGCGCGTCGCCTGCATTGGCGCTATAAAGGACCCGTCGGAGCGATGTGGGAGGCGATATCACGGGGGGAGTATTTGTGTGATTTACTGGAGCAGGGGAGGGCGTTGGGGCACCGGGGGAGGGCGGAGGCGAACCGCCCCCGCCGCTGAGGGTTTTCAAAGCACGGGTGAAGCGGTTCGTAGATGATGGGCTCTTGGCTTTCTTATCTTTCTTGGTTGTCTTGTCAGATCCGGGAACTTCTTCGCCTGAGTCGCCGACAGGAGATTCGGAGCCACTTCTGGAATGTTTGCCATCTTCTGAAGCGGGGGTTGCGGCGGATGGCAGAGGGGAGATCGAAGACCTGAGAAATGACTGACGGCCGTCTGCATCTTCGATCCGCAGAAATGCAGTCACTGCCGTGCAACCCGAGTGAATTTTTCCGTCCGATTCTTCACAGAGGCGAGATATGCGTCTGTCGACGTTGTGGAATGTCTCGTTGAGGACATCGGGGATCGTAGGTGACGAGGAAGTGCGCAAGGCATCTATGAGGAACTGTGAAGAAGGGGTGGGAATGAATTATGGTGTGGCTGGGTACAACTGCAGGCTGCGCTTACTTCGTGGAAATGCTGGCCACACCACTCGGCAGCGTGTTTCCCCGCGTGACCGTCAAACACCGCAAAGAATCCTTGTCCCCTGACACCGGCGAAATCGACGACAAAAGAGTGAGAGTCTTCCATGTACCTGCGCGTTCCCTTGTCCTCGGACACGCCAACCTGAAAGGCAGTGTTTCCAACAGAGTGCTGGTTGAGGATCTATGAAACGTGCAATGAGGGGTATCTTAGTTATTGGGTGATCTGGAGAGACGTACCCCGAACGTGTCGAGACCATCCGCGGTGGTGATCGATTTTGAGCGTGCATTTGGGGAATCTGTAAAACGGGGAGTGGCCATGGTGGATGCCTCGATAGATATAGATGAGTCACGTGCGACGCGATTTGTTGCTATGATTGTGCCAAGTCGGGTATCTCCGACGTGTCCTTGCTAACGTGCATGTCTCAGCAATCCACCGCTGCAAAGCCTTCGTTACAGGGCGTTAAAATAAAGGCAAGGAAAGGCGCAGTAAAAGCTCAAGCAAAGCACGAACCCTCAGGCAGGCGATTCAGCTTGTCCACAGCACCGATCATAGCTTATCAACCCCACAGTCTTCAGAGACCAACTCTACAAACACTTGGAAACCGTCCCAGAGAACGACTTTGACTCGTTTGCCGCAAAGCTCGTACAGGCTGGATCCACACTCGAGCTCTTGAAATATGCAGACACCCTCTTCGAAATCATTCTCGTCGGCGGCCTCATTCAACCCGGTGGTTCCTACGTCGATGGCATCGGACCTACGTCCCCATTCACCATCTTCAATGCAAAGGACCCTGCATCGGTCGAAGAGCTGAAGAAATATGTCGAAGTACTCAACAAGCTTATCAGAAGGTACATTTGCACCGCGTGCCCGACAGTGCATATCTCATTCCTTTTAGATACAAATATCTTCAGAAACCTCTCGAGGAGCAAACACTCCCTAGTCTCCTTCAATATATCAATCGCTGGTCCACAGAGCAGCGCGACAAACTTGCCATCACCGTCGGCCTTCTTTTCTCCCAAGGCATCGCTGGCACCACTTGTCTGCAGAGTCTTACCAAGGACCAGCTCGTCAAAAACGGTCGGTGACTCGTCTCTTGCACCACCGTAGCCATTGAAATGATCCTACCAGACGCGTCTGTCGCTGTTCTCGTAATCATATTCCGTGCCTACCTTGCGGATCACTCGATGGATCACCTTTCTGCCGCTCTTAAGCGCGGAAATATCAAGGATCTTCTTCTCTTCTTTCCTCCAAACCGTCGCGATCCCAAAGTTCTTGACGAATTCTTCCGGAAGGAAGGTCTCCCCCAGGTTGCTGACTGGTATACCAAGAAGCAATACTCCCTTGCAAAAGAAGGTATCGTAAGCGAACTCAAGAATCTCTCTGGACGTGGAGAGTCCACGGAGACCGTAAGTGTTGTTCGGCAGGACCTTATGAGACACCTGATTGAACTGCGCGGGTCAGATCATTACAGCGATACAGAGCATACTAGAGGAGCGATTACTCCCTGACGCGGAGCTAATCCAGTGTATGTGGCAGGGTCTCATGGCCTCCGTCGATTGGAATGCCCGGCCAGACCAGATAGAGGGCCT
This sequence comes from Leccinum variicolor, assembly GCA_038091415.1. Lineage (NCBI taxonomy): Eukaryota > Fungi > Basidiomycota > Agaricomycetes > Boletales > Boletaceae > Leccinum > Leccinum variicolor. Next base: position 8,474 of record JBBPOK010000609.1, read on the forward strand.
TGCCCTACGGGAAATAGGGGTGCGTGTCCTGCCCCGCACCTCGAATCTCCGGTATCTGACCATCACACGTTGTGTAGAAATTCTCTCCCATCCTCGAGCCATTCTGCAAAGGACCAAAGGTCGAAGTCGCCTTGATTAATCAGGTTCAGGTACACTGCTACGAGGATACACGCATCATGAAGGCTTTCCCCCAGATTCTCAAGGCATGTATCTTCTTGTCGTATTCACGGTGTCGGTTCTCATTACTTCACGCACAGGTCTTGTACAACAAGGACTGCATCTCGGACCAGGCTATCATCTACTGGTACCAAAAGGGATCCAAGCCACAAGGGAGGCAGCACTTCCTCAAGAGCACCGAAGCACTCGTCAAGGCATGATACCGTTTCTACCTCTACTTTGCATTCAAAGTCATACTGACGATTGCAGTTCCTTCAAGAACAAGAAAGCGACGAAGACGACGAGTGAATGTTTTGGCATCTCTCCGTGTACCTATTACTTTGCTAGAATTGCACTCAGAGATGTATTCCCTATTCCTGCAAAGTTGCTCAGCCAGGACATGATATATTTGTCAAGCGCCGACATAGATTATAGGTACGTAAAACAACGGGTCTCATCGAACTTGGGAGATGTATATAGACACGGGCACGACAATCCAGCATAACGACAGAGCATAGTATTCAAAAAGTGGGGGACGTCAACACTTGAAAATCATAATTCGAGTCGTTACAGGCGCGAAAAAGGACGGGAAGGTCGAGCTTGCGCTAATCCGATAGGGCTAATCATGCGATACAGGCGTACATCGATGATTGCCTTCATACATAGATGTGAAATTGCACGAGGAAAAAGGCCGTCAACTCTACTCTTACAAAAGTTTGATGTGAAGACAATCACCAGGCTTCGGGCATAGGTGCAAACTCCCCGGACCAGCCATTTGGCCCATGCATATTCAAGAAGATGCCATCAGAGCCATTGACGGGGAGGCCGAGGTCCGTGAGACTCTGAAACGAGTAACGGCCAAGTGGTGAAGCAGACTTCGATACCAAGCAGAAATCACCCACCGTCTCTTGTATCCATGCCGGAATAGTCGAAGGGTTGAACATAACGCGATCGGCCGGCCAAGAAAACCCGAGTTCTTCCATCGTCAACGGAGGTGGGCCCACGGGATGCGTGTCGACGTAGGGGCCTATCATGCCTTCCGGTAGCAACGGAGGAGGCAAGTTTTGCATTGGCGCGGCAATTCCGGGGAGCATGCCTATTTTTCGGCGGAGGTTCGCAAGCATAATCCGCAACGTGAGAGCATAACTGGGTGTTCTGGGCGTCAGAGATGATGATTATACGAAACAAACAACCATGTAATGCTGACCGTTCTGCTGCGACATCGGATAACAGTTGTGCCAACTGTTCGACTTGGGACATGATCGCCGGCAAATCCAGCTCTGTTGGGAAAAGATTGGCCATTTTAACCAAGAACAGGCCAGAGAAAGCCAATGTGACGAGGCTGTCGTGCACGGCATAACGGAGAGCAGCCCTGGAACAAAAGTTGGCTCGGTATCTGCTCTGAAATCATCCGATAACATACCGATATGCGGTGGAGTTCAAAAAGATGGACAAGCAGTTGAAGGCGGCATCCTTGGCCTGGAAGGCGAGCTCGCGCTGCTCGAACGGCATCTTGTCCCATGATACCCCACGCAATGCGACACAAACCAGCCAGAGCTTCGCATAGTGAAGTTCTCCGGCGAGAATCTTGCGCAACAAAGATTCCTCATCCATGGTCTGACCTATGGTACAATGTAAAGGGGAGCACTACAGCGAAGAAAGAAGTACTTACGATGTAGTTCATCGCAATCGGCCCACCATTTATCGAGGGCACCATTGGCTCTGCGGATGAAAGCAAGCGTATTGTGGTTGACTTCCCCATTCAGCGGCGCGAGGGTCTCGTATATTTGAGCTGTGTGGTGACGTCACGCAAAATGAATGAGAACAGAGAAATGAAACAAACTTTTTTGGGCAATCAGCTCCACCAGCGAGATCAGGCGGACATCTGTGGGCGATGCCATGGGGTGTGAGAGAAGAAGACGACAATGCTTGATAGAGCATTCATCTCGTAAGACAATGGGGCGACCTGTCCCCAAGCTCATTCTGGAACACGATCAGGCTGTGGAAAACAGCTTCACGGGAGAAACTTACTGATGATCGAACCAATAAAGACACAGCCAGATCCGCGCAGATACGACTAAGACATTATCTAGCTAAACTCTGCACGCCACACAGGTCTTACGTACCGAGGTCCCGCTCTTCTTCTTCGGAGCGTTGTTTCCACTTTTCATCTGCGAGTTTTTCTAGCGCGCGATGTAGACCGAGATCTAGCGCCATGCGCATGGCATGACCACTTGGGAGCCATCCATTCGTGCTCCAGGCAGCAAGAAGTAACATCCCTGCCAGAGTAACGTTATCCACAAATTCTCAGGAATATGAGGCTACTCACCCATTACTGCTTCTTTCCGTACCACGGGACCGAACAGTGAAGATCTAGCAATGCCTTGAGCCTCCTCCAGGCACTTGTAAAACGTGGGGTTAAGAGGTGCATTTCCGCTACGAATTTTAGAGGCAATAGCAAGAATGGCGTCAAAGGTCCACGGCGTGCGTTCCGTGAGACTCTCAAAAGTATCATAACTTGGATCAAAAAGCGGGATAAACAAATGGCAGCCCGCAAAGAAACTGTACAAGATCAGCATGAGCGAGAAGGTATTAGTTGACAACCCACATGTGGTAAAGCTCTCTGGCTTCAGATTCGGGAACGAGCCCCTGGTAGACAAGCCGGTTAGACTCGGATGAGATCGAAGGAAGGCTCGTTATGACGATACCGACCTTTTCAATGACGTGGGGGAACGCATTCCTCGGAATTGGCTCTGCTCTTGGCCGTTTCTTCACACTAAAGCCAGGTCAGTTGCTAAAGACAATTTATGTTCCATCGAAGACCACTCACATGGGAGGGGTGGTAGAAGGAGCTGCTGCGGCCTCCGCGGCCGCGTTGGCCAATCCTTGAAGGGCTTCAATAGGGGCATTAAGCGTCGCACGCGGGAGTGTATCCTCGGACTCGTCTTCTGATGACGCTGTGGTGCTTGGGACGATTCCATACGTGGCATACTTGTGTGGCTGTACAAATTGTTAGAGTTGCCACATGGCAGTAGAACGCCGGCCAGACATACTGGAGGAGCGAAGCCGGGGAGGGGCGGAAAGCTTCAATGGGAAACGGATCAGTATGGTTCCCGGACGTAAATATATCCAACATACCGACTACGAGGGGGGAAGGAAGAACCAACATCACGGCTAGATCCTTGGCCAACATGTGCCACGGGGTAGTTGGACTGAACTTGACCTTGCACGGCAGACAGGATGCGGTCCAAGGATGACTGCATCCCAATCATTTGGCTTTGCATGACCTGTGAATGACGTTGCTCGAATGAGAACTCCTCCAACGATAGAGGCTTTGCAATTTACCAAATACTGGCCCTCGAGACGTGAAAGGCGCCTAAATTGACAAAAGTGAGCTACAGAAAAATTTCTGGACAGAGACACGATTACTCCACGCTAGCACCAGTTATTGGCTGTACGGTCTTCTTTTCTGGTTTCTCGAAGACGCATGGAGTACCACTTAGCTGACATCGACGACAGGGTGCCTGTCCGAGACGATGCCGGGCCGGCGGGGAAGTCGGACCAGAGAGTTAGTGGCGGGACGATGATGCAAGGGGTGGTTCAGAGAACTGACCTCTCCTTCACATCTGTTTTTGCCCTTTCTGCAAGCGGTGCATGCCCTGGCACCACGCTTCGGGATGTGCATGGAAGATTGAGACGAAGAGGGGAGAAGCGATCCTTCCGCGGTCAACTGAGTCATACCCTGCTGAGAGCTGGTATTGATTGGGGTTATACTGTCCGTCCGACGTCGCTTTGAGGGGGCGTCAGAACTATTTGAGGTTGTAGCGGTAGGGGACAATGACATGATGGAGGACGGTACAGTGTGGAGATTATTGCCAGCGATGAAGCAAATTAGTTTCAGCAGGAGTAGGAGCCATCTTTTCCGACGCTAGTATCTTCTACATGCACGTGCGAACGGAAGCCTGGCAGTTGGAACCTCATGCCATCAACACTTTGCAAGAGGTCTTCGTCCGCTCTCCACCTCTCCACCCAACCCTCCTTCGTGAGCGCTCTCTCCCACATCCCGCCCGTATATATTCCCTTCTGATAGTGCGGAAAGACTCGCATCTCTTCCCTGCGATCCCACGGTACGGCTCACCGGATCAACTCGCCGCATTCTGACGCTTCCGTCAGGTACCATGCACTACCTTGCATCAAAAAATCACATCACATCCGCACTGCTTGACTGGCCAAACAACTGTTAGTGGCGCTCATGATGTTTTAAACCACTCTCGGACTTGCAGATAGGCTTCGGGACTGCCCGTTGGATCCCACCGTGTTCTTCTACACGTCAACCGATATCCCCTCGGATTTCTCAAGCGCGGCCACGTACGAAAACTGCGAGTCGGGATGATTGGGACAGAAACCTTGGCCAATGCAGTGGCCTGTTTGCATAAACCAGCCTTTCAGTCTAGTGGGTTAATCACTGGGTTCGTAGACTCGATTTTGTCGATCTTCGAGCTGATGCCACTGAAACACGTTTCTCTTGTTCGAGCAGAACGAGGATCCTTAACTCCGCTAACTGACCAAAACGATTTCAGGCGCAACAGACTGGTCTTATCACGCCACGTCGGCTCGCCGAGTATGCCGCGTGCCCAGGGCCGAGTGGTCCTGACTCCTGAGCGGAGACGAGAACCTGATATAATTTCAATAATGCAATGACTAGTAGAAGATGATACAAAAGATTCGACCCAAACGCCTTGGGTGACCTATTGGCGGAGATGGAGATACGCACAAGTATTTAGGTTACTGTATGTTGAACAAACTTAGATCTCGTATTTTCTTCCATTCGGTATAATATCAGATCTGTCAAGGAGACGCCGGAGGCGGGGATGCCTCCCATTCTATGGGAATTTCTTCTTCTTCAACGGGCTGGGTTTCCTCGGCGGGATCCGCCTCAGTAGCTTGGCTTTCGACCAGAGTGGCGGCTTCTGATGGAGGGGGTACTTCTGACATGTCGGCATCTGGAACCTGGAAAACTGACGCTGATACGTCGATATCATTCGCTCCGGTTTCCTCCCCCTGCTTCGCTGATTTCCCCCTTTCAGCTGATTGCTTCGGAGGGAGCCCGAAAAGGGTAGTCTGCCTAGACAAGTCTTTCTTCTCCTTGTCTTTCCCTTTCCTGTTTACAGCACCTGAATGAATTTTGGTCAAAGTCCGGATGCTGCAAAGAGGCGCAAGCAAACAACTTACGTTGTTTGTTTTGATCCACCTCAACAGCTTCAACCTTGTTGAAAAAACTCTCGCTCTTTTGAATCGCTTTGGAATGCTCGGGTTTCCGTGCGAATGGATTCTTCTTGTTGTCCAAGCCAGCAGATTTGCGAGCAAACGGATTGTCCCCTATACCACATTCCATCAGTTTCTCGGATCCTCTTGGGAACCTGCTCACGTTTGGGAGAAGGTATGTTTGGGTATGTTTCTACGACTGCCTGTCGCTTGGCATCGGTATCGAAACCATTTGATGCAAAGTCATCCTCTTCGTCACGTTTCCTCTTCGCATCAGCGGAACCCGAGTATGTGGTTATCGGAGCATATCGTGCACCCAGTAGTCCAGCAGTTACGTCCGAGCCAGCGAATTTCGAACGCTCAATGGTTCCTGCTGAGCGCGTCAAACCCGGTCTCTCGATTTTGGGAGGAGGGTCGAAATTTTGCAGTAGCTTCGGTCGTTCCATGTATGCATCCTCCTGTTCCAGCCGTTGTCTCCGTTCCCTTGCCTCCTCCACGGGGCTTGGACCTTCTTCGCGCCATCGCTTGATCGTGTCAATCTTCTCCTGAAGACCTAGTAGTTTATAAAACCCTGCAAGCTGACTAGCAGCCGTCATGGAATGAGTAAAGTGCAAACGCCTGGTTAATTCTAGAACACGAGGAGCCTTGTCCGCTTTGCAGGCAGCTTGAATGAGCTTAAGGATCGATTTATCGAGTTCGACTTCTCGCTTATCCAGCTCTGATGATGTCAACTCATCACCGAGGGCGTCCCGGGCCAGATTAATATGTATCCGTTCTCGAGCAAGTCTTCAAAAATATAAGCAAAAAGAGAGGAGGATACAATGTTAGGTACCTCTCTTCAATAGAAGCTTCGACAGTATCTTTGTTTCGAAAGGGGAGTCTAACAGGCAGTTCTTGGGTAAGCGGTCTCGGAAAACCCGGGTGTTCTTGTCTGCCCTGTGACAAAGTATAGGTGCTATCGAAGAAGTAAAGAAATCAAATATGTACCTTTAGGATAACGCATGTCAGAGTATCTTGCGATAAGCCAACTGGCCAATAAGATTCGTCCTTCCCTTGCTTACGTTCAAGCGTATTAGTATCCAGTAGGCGTGCCCAGGTAGCACGGTTAGGCCGACGAAAATTGATCATTATATGCACGAATCCGGCGGAGTCGTATATCGCGGGAGCCTATGATAGACGCGTCATAATCACGTTTGTACAGTGACGACGGCAAAGCGCACCCCTTCAGTAGTGATTCCAATCCATTTAAGCACGTGGCCTTTGGGAATCGGTAATGGCTTCGCTTGGAGCACTTCAAAGTCATCGAAAGATACCAATGTTGCCACCAGCCCTTGTGAGCCTAGCAGAAAATGACTGAGCATAGTAACGCATAGATAATGACTACTCACCATCGATGGTAGTGGCGCCTGGCCTATGTACAACCGCTACGTATTCCTCTCCAGCAGCCATGGTCACGTACTCGCCTTCCAGACCTAACACGATGCGTTCAAGACCGGACCCACTCAGGAACGTGAGGTCTCCAGCGCTGGTAGCAATCACGATATTCCCTTGGCCCTGGATATCCCCTCCGGAGGACGACGGATCTCGCAATGAACGCAGAGGTCGTTCCCCTCCAGTAGCCAGACCAAGGACGTGCTGACCCGAAGGAAGAATATAAGTCCAGTCACCCTGAGTCGACCAAGTTCCGTAGGGCTTGTATAGCACCTGAGCAGGGTGATCTTGCTCAGGGGGACAAGCAAGAAGCGCGCCACGTTCACCTAAGCAGTGTCTATCAATAGAAATAGAGTAACAGACATCCAGCATTCATACCTAGATATCCCACATTGTATTTAAAAGGATCCGAAAAATGGTAGCTCTTGCGTGCTGAGAGGTCATGGAAACCAACATTGACTATGTGATGCGTGTCCTGGTCTGTGACGTCAACCCACCCAACCATGTTGTACGCTACGGTCGGATGGGGGTCAGGTGGGGTGAGCATTTATACGCAAAGAATACAGGCTCACCAAGGTAGCGTTTTTTCCCTTCCATCGGTGTTGATCCTGGCTGGAAAGCTGACTGTGCCTTTGTGATGCTCACTGTAAGATCACTCTTGAGAAAGTACAACATTTTATCTCAGTGAACATACCCATTTCCTTCACAAACCCATCCCTCGCCTGCCTCTCACCATGTTCATCTTGGCCTCTAACGCCGATGTCGTCGATTATCCAGTCATCTCCATAGTCATCACCGGTTCCAGGACCACCAGGGTCCCCGCTGACAGGATCCTCCCCCCACAATGTTGGCGTGGACTTACGCTTGGCAGAGACCCCCTGCACACTGCTTGCGGTAGACACTTTTACAGGGTCAGGTGATCCTGCCGGAATTGGATCCCTCCACCAAGTCAGAATCCCTCCTGTGTCTGCCCATGCAAGGAGGTTCTGGGACGGTGAGAATGCAACCTGAGTGATCAATGCCTCTGGAGAACCTGCATGTCTATCAAGATAGTGTGAGATCTCTTTTTCCGTGTGCACGCCTTCTGCTCACCTCCAAAGAACATGCTTAGTCTGAGTGCTCCAGATCAAAACACCTTCTTTACAGGCACTCGCAAGATACACTCCGTTAGCCGAAAGCGCGAGTGCCGTTGTAGCGCCAGTTGCGTTTGGGTCAGACAGGCTGAAGGCCTTGTCCCAATTCGGTCGCGAAATGGCGACAATTTCTATACGAAGTGCGCCTCAGTGTGTTAAACGAGCAAAATAAAACACGGGATGTACCATGAGTCCTAGAAGGAACGAAGAAAAGCTGTCCAGACGGATGCCATACTGCAGAACAATCGTGCATGAACTCTGATGACCTGGGTTGGCGCGACTCAGTGGAGGAATGGGACGGCAAGCGCGACAAATGGTATTACTCGGTATCTGCTACGGCTGGAATGAAGCCATCGATGAGCTTCTCGACTTTTGCCTCGGGTTCGGAGACGTCCCACACAGTGATTGCACCGTCAGCTCCACTAGCGGTCTGTAGTGCATTAGTCCGCGGGTCATTAGTAGGCACACATAAATGCACGGACAAGGAGGGTGCCTGAGGGATGCCATGTCAACTTTCGAACACATTTCTTATGGCCACTTAGGACTTGAACATTGGTGACCTCTGTCAGTTCCACGATTTTCACTGATGTTTCACTGAAGGTCATCAGCAAAACCGATATGAAGAATGGTTACAAAGCGCACTCTGTCGCAATAGCAATTCGCTTCCCTGCGGGATCGACTGCAACCGCCCGAATACATGCACCAGCCGCATTCATTACCAATCCCTGGATATCGGGTTTTCCGTGAAGATAGCTGCGAACCTCCGAGTCTTTACTTCCAGAGAGCCAGGAGTCATTCTGATGCGATACAAGTCCAGCGTCGCGGTTACACATAAAAGGAAACGGTTCACGACAGAAAGGACATACGGAACATGCGATGGTTGTTATTCCCTCGTCAGCTTCATACGCGACTTCTGGTTCCTGGTATTGATCCTTATCCATCTGCCATATGCGCACCAAGCTGTCTGAGCCACCAGTATATGATAGCCTTGAGATGACGGGACGGGAAGGTTATGGGATATCCCATGGGCCGTTAGAAAACAGAACCCGCACACATGAAAATAGCTCACTTTCCATCTCGAGAGAAAGTAACACACGTATATCCGGGTTCATGAGCAGAATTGGTGAACGTTTTGCTTGTGCTTGCCATGATCAACTTGACGTTCGAGTTCAGGATTTGTGTGGTCGCGTACCAGTCACACTTCGCGTGTTGTCACCTCACGCGACCCGTGACATCGTTCTCATATTAACTTGAATTACATACTGTACTGAACATCTGCCACTCCGAGTCATACAATCAGACAGGCATCTAATAGCTTTCTGAAGACATCGTCAAGAACCTTTCCCTCCGAACCTCCAAAGCCCCGAAATGTCAAACATCCCAAAGGTCGCCCCAACTGTTTTCTCTTCTGCAAAAAGCATAAAACAACATCCCAACCAAAGTGTGGGCTGTCAAATTCTAACGTACAAAGCTTGGAGAACGCATCGCATCTTGCATCATGGGTGAGGTACATCAGCA
>JBBPOK010000610.1:0-17931 GCA_038091415.1 Leccinum variicolor
CAGACTCCTTAGTCTTGTCCACTTGTGCATTACGCATTAAGGTCCGACTGATCCCCTCCATCTTCCTTTCCGTCGTTGTCGTTGTGGTTGAGTCCCTGAGTAGAACGGCTTAAGAGCATTCATAACACTTGGACAAGACTATCTACTACTCCCGGACTTGTCTCGTTTTCTCGTCTCCTGTCTCATAGGCTGTGGTATACCCGGATTCCAGGGTTAAGGAAATTTGGCGCTGCGGCCCGTTGGACACGTGATCTCCACGAGAAAACACCTCGTATCTAAACTGTTGTCGAGAGGGTTTATACGACCCCAAAAGAAGTTCGCTTTGCAGAGGCTTTGACCACATTCGAGTGGACACGCTCTGTCGCTTCTAATAGTATTAAAACCTTACTGTGCATATTGGTTGAGCACACGCATTAGGACTTGCGATACCGTTCTAGCTTGCGCGTGGTATAAGCTCAACGACCCGCTGGTAATACCTACCAATCCCTTGTGGAAAACAGGTAGCGCCTGCGTGCACAACCCGGTTCCACCATCAGTAAGCAGTCCTCGTGAGGCTGTACCCCGACAATCGTCCGTTTTCTTTTTTACCACTTCCAAGAGATTTACGTTGCGCCGAACGTAAGGCTAGTGCGCGAATTGGTTTAAGCGGAGTCGAAAGACCACCATTGCCATTCCGAGAATAGCTGTAAGGTGCTAAGTAGATCTCATTCTATTATAGCTTGCTCTCGTGTGACGGTCTCTTCGTGAGTATCTCCTCGATTGAGCCCACAAAACTGGATTACGCAATCCTCCTCATCTTCGCCCAACGACGTCGCTTCCATCTTGCTGAAAAAGCAAAGAAAGAAAAGAAAGCAAAAGAAGCTCTTCGTAGACGAAGATACCACACCCGATCCAAACGTTACGAACTCCGTCCTTGGACCACCTCCCTTTCCAAAGATATCCTCCTCGCCATCTCCGACTAAAAGATGGCCGACCAACTCGATGACCTCCTGAGCCGCATGGATGCGCTCACACTCTCTATCTCCAATTCGGAGAAAAGCGGAGCAAAGATCGCCGACCCAGGCATATGGGAAGGCGACCGCAATACTTTCAGGATGTGGTGGGCCAGGGTCACCCTCTGGGCCCATGCCAAAAACTGGAAAGACAACCGCGAGAGATTCGCGGCAGTCATGCTCCGATTTGGAGGGCAAGCTTCAACGTTTGCTCTTCTATCAATTGAGAAATATGCGGAGAAAGGTGCAGACGATTACCCAACGTTTGCACAAATAAAAGAAGTAGTAGAAGGATGGTTTCACATCGACGTGAAGCCACACGAAGCGTATCAGGCGCTTCTCAATTTACAAATCTCTGACGCCAAGTTCGACGAGGACATGGCAACATTTATAGCAACGTTCCGAGATGCAAAGATCGGACACCCAGAAGGCATTCACCTTCTACAAAGAAAAATCCCGTTCCGTCTCTTCCAGGAACACGCGTTGCATCAGGAAGATCCAAAGGTGGAAGCCACAGCAACAGAAGTCACTGTAGCTCAGTGGTACCAGGTGTATCTCGACATCTGGAACAAGCACCGTCGGATCGCCATCATGCGACCCCCGCCAAGCAAACAAGGAGCTTCTAGCTCAACCACCCCTCGTCGGCCTTTGCCGCAAATCCCCGGAGGTCCACGCATGCCTCCAACCCCATACCAACCATGGCGCCCCCCGCAACAAGGACCGCCCCGGAGCCAGCCCCCCGCTCCACAAATGCCGCAAGGCTGGGGCATACCCATGGACGTAGATCGGCAATCTCGTCCCGACAATCGTACTTGTTACGGTTGTCAGAAAAGAGGTCACATCTGGCCTCAATGCCCGACCAACCCCCACCGGAAAGCACGGCAACGTGCGATCCAACAAGAAATCCAACCCAGCCCGGAACTCCGGCAGCATTGGGTTGTAGATAATGAGGGTGTTTGGACGGAAGAATGGGTCCCCGCCAACTCCTCTCTCCCCGACGTGTCCCACAGGGCACAATACGTTCCGACTCCCCCCGCAGCAGCCCCATATGTCGCTGCCCAGACAACTTCCCCGTCGGTCTTCTCATCAAAGCAGACCTATATGAATGACAAAGCGGAAGCCTACTGGCGCGATAGGATTGAGGCCGAACTGCGGCAAAAAGCTTCGCAGGGTTTTTAGTGCCGTCAGCAGCAAAGAAGGTAGCTGTTGACTCGGACACTTCTTTTTTTAATAAATCTGTTTCTTCTTCTTCTTTTTCTTTTAGTAGTCGACCCTTAGATAATGGTACTACGCCCTCTGTTTCTTCTTCTCGTTTTCCTCATTCTCGTTTACGTAAAATAGTAGAAGAAAATCCAAAAATAGCTAGACCCCTTCCTAGGATTCCGGAACCAGCGTCTCTCACGAGCGTGGCCGCGGATGTAAAAAATACGGTGCTTAATTCTGGTTTAAATGAAAAACAAAAAATATTATCTCAGTTCGCTTCTTCTTGCTCTCATCAAATATTTAAAAATCCTTCACTCCCCCCGCCCGCCTGCAGACAAGGGTTATTGGATGATCGCAACTCGCTTTCATTTCAGGCTCGAATCACGTTCAAGGTTGGAACTAATTGGCACTATCAGAAGCCTAAGGTTCTCTTGGACAGCGGTGCAACTCACACGTACATTGATCACGATTATTGCTGTACCTATTCTATCCCACAAAAACCTTTACCTAATTCTATTTCGGTTCACAATGCAGACGGTACAGAAGGAGGCCCTAACAATCGAGGGATTACTCATACCGTCGGCATCTTTATTCAGATCGAAGGACACATGGAATACGTAGAAGCTTACGTAGTTAAATTATCTTCTCACGCTTTATTTTTAGGATATGACTGGCTGCGCCGTCACAACCCCGAAATTGACTGGGTCAATAAAACCTTAAAATATTCAAGATGCACTCCAATGTGTGAAGCACTGCGCCGCGGCACAGTTACAGAACACTTGGAACCTTACATTCGTTTTATCGAAACAGACTTAAAACAGAAAATCCCATCAGAATACCATGACTTCCTCGACGTCTTCTCTGAATCCGAATCCACACGCATGCCTGAACGAAAGATCTGGGATCACGGCATTGAACTCAAAGCCGATTTCGTTCCCAAAAAAGGCCGCGTTATCCCCCTCTCCGAAACCGAGCTTAGCGAAGTTCGTAAATTCCTTGACTCCGAACTTGAGAAAGGATATATTCGCCCAAGCAAATCCCCTCAGACGTCTCCGGTTTTCTTTATACCCAAAAAAGATGGCAAAAAACGTTTAGTTATGGACTACAGATATCTTAATGAAGGAACCGTCAAAAACGCGTATCCTCTTCCTCTCATTCCTTCACTTATCGATCGGTTCAAAGGAGCCAATATGTTTACGACATTAGATCTTCGATGGGGCTACAACAATGTTAGAATGAAAGAAGGCGACGAATGGAAAGGAGCCTTCGTAACCCCACTTGGAGCTTACGAACCTACCGTAATGTATTTCGGATATTGTAACGCGCCAGCCACGTTCCAAACCATGATGAACGATATATTTAATGACATGTACGAAAACACGGCAGTATACATAGACGATGTCGGTATTTACACTAAAGGACTTACATCAGCAAACTACCCCCCCTCTGTATATCCATATACAGATCTGTATAGTCATGCACAGACCTGTAACCCTACAGGCAAGTCCCATCTTGTATAGAACTGTATAGCTTATGTACAGAGTGATACAGCCACACCATTTTGTATAGAGCTATAGAGCTCTGCAACTATGTACAGAGCTGTACAGCTCTGTAACTATGCCCTCTTACTGGCAAAAGCACGGGTACAGGTTACACTGCGGGTACAGCGGGGGTACGGATACGGGTAGCTGAATTCTGTCCCTCATATTACCCGCACCTGTGTGTTGACCCATCACTCAGTGAAGACGAGGGAGGGCGTGCAGGAGCGACTGCACAACGCGCACGATTGTGTGCGTTGTGTGGTTGCTTCCATTCCCATCCCTATCATGTCATCGTCGTCCCTATCCCTGTTCGCGTCATCGCGTCCTCGTCGTCTCCGTCCCCGTTCACATTGTTAGTAGTCGATGTCGTCTTTACGTTGTCGTGCTCATTGTCTCTCGTTATACAGATGCGGAAACGATCCCTCACCCGGCCGTGGACCACACACCACGCCCTCGGGATCTTCCCACTTGATTAGGCCATTCCGCTCGAGCGGATTGTACGGGGTGCGGAGCACAAAGACACGGGGATCGGTCGTGAGGAAGTGGATGAGGGTGCCGAGGATCTGCCTGGACGTAGAGAGGTGCACAAAGCCCGATTTTTTGTCGATATCGGACACGGGGAGAACTCGGGTGGACTGCACGTCCCCAGCCGGGACGGGTGAGGTGTAGGGCACGAGCTTGTATACGTACGTCGGGTTATCTTCGCTGGCAGTATCTGGCGTCGACGTGGTACGGGTGATTGTTGTGAGATCTCTTTGGTTGAGGGGGGAAAACGAGAGAAAGAAAAAGGAAGAATTCAGAATAGAAATCTCATTCACTAACCCGGACTTCAGCGGATTCATCCGTCAACACCGCCTTTACACCACCACTCTCCGTACGTCCGCCGTCTCGCGCACGCGCGTGATTCATCCGTTTCTCGTAATTCCCTGCCTCATCAAGCGTTCGTGGAAACTCTCCTCCAGCGACCGCGGGAACGGGACGTGCCCCTCAAGCTTCATAGGAGACGAGGGTGCATTGACCATCGGTACGTTCGCATTTTTCGATTTCCTGCCTTTTTTACCCTTCCTGCTGGTCCTGCTCCCCGTGGACTCTGTCGATTTGGCCTTAGCCATCGGCGGGGCGTATGGACGTTCGACCGACTGAGCAAGCGGCGTGGGCATCGACGGATCTACCCAATCATCATCGTCCTCCTCGTGTGCGTTAATCTCTTCAAAGTCATCGTTCTTGGAAAAATCATTGAGACCGTCTTCGTGTTTATCGACCTCGAACATCGAGTTCGGACCAGGAGTCATGGGGCCCATGGGATCTTCCTCCGTATCGCCCTCGGAACGTTTCCTTCCACCCTTGACGCTGCTACGCACGGGGGAAATGGATGCTGACCGCGTGTCAAAGAATTGGTCTTCACCGTCGCATCTGCGCACCGGCCGTCCATCTGGGCCTTCGCTGTCGACCACTTCGACATCGTCTTCTTCCTCGGGGTCCATATCCATTTCCTCGGGATCAGAGATGGACTCGAGACCCATGAATTCATCCGAGTCAGACGGCCATGAGGGAGGCTCGTCTTGGATGGTGAACATCGTCTTGTACTTTGTGCTGAGCTGATGATGTCAAATGCAGGTTAGACCATCGATAACAAGAAAATGTTACAATGCAAACCTCGCTGACGCGCCGTCCGAGGTCGATCCAGTCCTTTTCTTCCTTGCACAGAAAGCCAATGAGCATGCTGGGATCAAGACCACTGAGTGGCATCTTGCGGACACAAAGGTCCGTAATTCTAGGGTGTTATATCGTGTGACGTAGTGCTCTGCCACTCCGTCCAAGCTTCCTCTTTGATTCCGAGCTCGCAGGGACCTAGTTCAGCACTGTTGAAGTGAGGAAGAGGTGGGGCTGGCATACTTGCAATTTGCCAGCGCGACAGGTGTTGTGACGAGGTGGTGGTGGTGGTGGTGCTCGAATCCGTTGAGAGTTGGTGTTGTAGAGGGGGTGGAGACATGGGTGCGTGGTACGAGAACGTAGACGAACCTGTCCACACGGACGACGGAGACGTGGGCGCGATGATGATGGGAAGACGTAGAGTATGCACCGGGAGAACACGCGCCGATCTGATGCGTTTTCGGGTGTGGTCTCGCGCGTGCGAACGGTAGGATAGTCATGTATAGATGAAGGCGGTGCGGGACGGAGGGGAACCGTCGCACGTGTGTGGTGGGGATCGAGGCAGAAGAGATTATCAGCCTGAGCGCCCATGAAGTAGTAGGAAGACGAGGGGCGCCCTCCCGCGATGCCGACGGATTGAGCCTCGGGCTGATAGGAATCGTGCCAGCATGAATATCTTCGACGACGGAGAACCCTTGACGAACGTCATACGTGTGATCCGTGGCGGAGATGCGCAGCAAAGAGTCAGCGTCTACACACTGGGATGCGCAAAAGACACACCCGTGTTCGATCTCACAGAACCGTTTGTGTGCAATCACAGCGGTTCCGTGACATGGTCGAGTTTGCGGGGTTTTCTTTTGAATGAGCTCGAGAGTCATGGTGATGCACACACACATACATACAATTAGAGGGAGGGAGAACTCGGCAAGTGAGAGGCTGCGGAAATTGAATCGTGATGACCGCGGGCGACTCGGATCTCCCTGGATGGCTGTATCGGACGGAATGGTACTTACGCGCAGTCTGAAGAGGCCGTTCCTAATATCTATGACCAAGGAATGTATACAGTGCCTGCGAGAACTGATTCAGATCACAGTTGGGGATGGAAAGGACGGCGCTTACTTTGATGGGCTCGTAATAAATAGGATCAACGCCGTCGATGCCCAGACATGCCAATCAACACAAGCACTGCTTGACTGCCCCACGACGATCTCACGTGCCGGCGTGGAGAACCGACGTGGGGGTTGGAAGCTGCATATACATCAGACTGATACACTACCCCGTCTGCGGCGATAACGACCCCGAGGCCAGCTTCGGGGAAGGCATTTACAAGGGTTCTGTGGCGGGTGCTGAGGATGCTGCGGATAAAATCGCGAGACGGGATTCTTACTTGATTGCACCAGCGGCTGTGTTGGGACCGAACCACTGACCGACGTCCTTTCCGAGGTCTTTACCAGCGAGAGCCATGCGGTGAACGCTAAACGGAGCTTGAGGTAACGGGGAATCGAGGAACCAGGTTAGAATCGAGGCCGCCGCCATTCTGGGATAGGGTGCAATTGAACAAATGGACGACGTGGTATGGAATGAAAAACATGTGCTTACCTCTGCCGAGGTGTAGATGAAGAAGGGCATTGGCGAGTAATGATTGATAAGCAATTCGAGCTCCCGTTCATCAAAGACGGTGATCAGTTCCTGTGGGATGAGCTCGCCGAAGCCTGACATGAACGCTTCGAATTGATCTTTTATGCGCTTCGAGATACGATACTCGACCACGCAATCGACATATTCTTTCTTGTTACCCTCGGTCACGGGAACGTCGGCACCGCCGGTTCTGAGCTCGATTGTTACGAGCTCGCCAAACCGTTCTTCGGTCGTGGTGAATGTCTCGTCAATGACATCCGTGATGTCATGTTCGCTGGGTGCAAGTGAGCATTCAAGAATAAGGGCATACAGGCAGCTTACACCATTCATGTAAGACCGCGATGCGATTCAGCATCAACGGACTCAAGGTCAGAGAGTGTGACCTTCTTCCTCAAAATCATCTTGTAGAAGCTGACAATAAAGTACGCATCGAGGAAACGTCTGTGGAAGATGCCAAGGCCAAGACACTCCTCCCAACCAGCCGGAAGACTGCCGGTACCTGCGCTGGTGATGTTGTTGCTCGCAGCGAGGGCAGCTGAGGCAGTGTTGTGCGACGGAGGTTGAGGAGTAGTGGAACTAGCACGGTTTACGCCGGACTGCGTACCGGTGACAACCATGTCATCTGCCACGACGCGACGAGAATGCTGGTCTCTGGCCGCGTTTGTCTCGGTATCCTGATTATTGGCATTGACGGACTGGTCGGGGGATGGCCGGTTCCAAGTTGTGGTTCGGGTGTTGTGATCTACATAGTAAGTTCGGCCGAGAGGATCCATACGGCGTTCCCAGCTAGGAGGCAGTGCACTGTATTGGTCAACGTTTGGATTGAATTTTTTCTGTTGGTGGGGAGGGCTACCACTAGGACGATTGGACTGGGAAGGTGACTGGTCCCGATCAACGGTACTTGATGCAGAAGAGGATGTATGAAAAGTTGATACCGGCATGAGTGGAGTTGCTGCCTCGTGTATGTGCGCGCTGGGCGTTCTGGATAAAGAACCACCAGTTGGACCGAGACCGTTGAGGGAAAGAGAGATGCTGGACTCACTCATGTCCATGTCAGCTAGTGCGGTAGTGACGCCCTGTACCTGAGAGGGTCTAGGGTTGGAGATGGGTTGGTTAACGTTGGTGGACAAGTATATGACGAGTTTGCCGTGGACCACGAGGTTATCATTGGACTTTTTGAGATCAAGGGTCAACATCTCTGATAAAAAGTTGAGGTCATCGGAGGAAGCAAGCGATGCGGGCGCTTACCATGCCCGCCGAGATCAAGGTCGAGGACATCGCTGACTCTGACGTTGACGACTCCAAGAAAGCCTTGATCACGTTTCTTGAACTTGCGCTGATCGAATATCGGCGTCGAGGGACGAGAGATTAGAGTCCCCGATGAGAGGGAACTGGCTGCGAGAGGTGAGCCATATGCGAGAGGTGAAATCGGCGTAGAAGGCGGGTGGTCAATTTGCCGCGGGGTTCTTTGCAGAGGATTGCTGAGAGTGGGAGACTTCAGAGAGGGTGGCGGAAGAGGATGAGTTTGAGCGGAAGGAGGGAGTGCGCCGAGAGTCAGTTGATGGACGGCGCGCGGGAGTGAGTTGTGGGGGATGTTCATAGGAGACCGGTCGTTCATCTGGGCCTTCGCTGTCGACCAATTCGACATCGTCTTCTTCCTCGGGGTCCATATCCATTTCCTCGGGATCAGAGATGGACTCGAGACCCATGAATTCATCCGAGTCAGACGGCCATGAGGGAGACTCGTCTTGGATGGTGAACATCGTCTTGTACTTTGTATTGAGCTGATGATGTCAAATGTAGGTCAGACCATCGATAACAAGAAAAGATTACAATGCAGACCTCGTTGACGCGCCGTCTCAGGTCGATCTAGTCCTTTTCTTCCTTGGACAGAAAGCCAATGAACATGTTGGGATCAAGACCGCTGAGCGACATCTTGCGGACACGATCGCAGTGAAAGTCGCAGATGCGCTATCTGCTCCCAACTACCCCTCACACCTATGGGGTTTCGTCTCGTTTCGTGTCGCGGACGCAGAGGACGGGTCATCGGGCCCCGGCGTGACACACGGTGGGCGCGAAAGGTTAAAGTAAATGAATAATAACGAGGGAGGGCCTGGAAAGACGGCAATGGGCAACGAGCCCAGTGCCAAAGGGAAGAACGTGTTGTGTTCTTGTGTCGCGTGTATCCTCCTCCACCCGACTTTCCCTCGCTCCGCTCTGATACGCCTTCGTCGCCGTCATCGCCGTCAACGAACGACATGGTCCCTGGACGCTAGAATCGACATACCTCTAGTAACCGCGCGATCTCGCTTCCCTCGCTCCGCTCTGATACGCCTTCCTCGCCGTCATCGCCGTCAACGAACGTCATGGTCCCTGGACGCTAGAATCGACATACCTCTAGTAACCGCGCGATCTCGCGCATGTGTGCGTGTACCGTCGGACGACACCGTGACAACGGCGGTTTTGTCGTCGTTGACGGTTCGAGTTCGTACGCGCAAAGTGGTATCCATTACCGTCCGAGGGTGAGTGGATCGGTTGGTCTGTTCTGCTTCTTCTATACGGTCCGTAGTTCCAGGGTGTTATATTGTGTGACGTAGTGCTCTGCCACTGTGTCCAAGTCTTCCTCTTCGATTCCGAGCTCGCGGGGATCTAGTTCAGCACCGTTGAAGTGAGGAGTCGGTGAGGCTGGCATACTTGCAATTTGCTAGCGCGATAGGTGGTGTGATAAGGAGGAGGCGCTCGAATCCGTTGAGAGTTGGTGTGTAGAGTGCGGGGTCGTCGTCGTCGCTGTGGGTAAGGGAGCGTGTGTGCGGCAGTCTCAGTGTGTCAGCGACTCACCGTGTGTCCGGCGTTGCGTCGTCATCGCGGTGGTCGTGGTCGTGGCTGCGTTGTCCGTTGTCGCCGTCGCTGTCCACGTTTGAGTATCTGGGAGCGGAAAAAAAGGAAACGAAAAAAGAATAAGAATAAGAAAAAAAAACACGGTTACCCTTGCCTAGCTCTACCACTATGTACAGCCGGTACTACGGCTCTTCTTTGCAACAGATCTCTACAGATCTACAGCTCACTTATAATATACCACAATTGTCCAACTTCATCAATTATCCAATATCTATGTAACATCTACAGAACGTGAACACTACTCGGACTCAGATACGGACTCAGATATCTCGCCCATGGGGGCAAGAGCAAACTCAATTTCATCGCCACGCACATTCTTCCCAGTAGGCTTAGAGATACCCTGCCTATGATAAGATTAAGTGTTATCCCGAAGACAAAATAATAAATTTGACGTACTTAGCACGTTTGCCCCACTTCTCGAGCTGTTTGTCGAGCAAAGGGCCACCTACTTTATGACGCGAAACCTGACCCATCATGGCATAGAATTGCTCATAATCATGATGCTCGATATGACAGGCAGCATCCTTGAGAATGTTGCCATGCCTCTCGAGACAACGTAGAGCTGCCTTAACCTGGAAGGAAATATGAGTACCTTCAAGATATAGAAACAGATGATACTATACCCCAGATGCAATTAGCACGATGGCACATTCGGGGATGCCATGCTTGAACGGCTCAGTCGAGCCGAGCAGCTTCTGGCTTGCGCCATAATACACCAGCACCGATATATGGAAGAGTGCCTTATGGGCGAAATTTAACTCGATACCCTTACCAACATCAGTACACACTACCGGACAGAACGAATAAGATACCTCTTCATTACGAGGTCCCCGAAGGAACTGAGCACCTCGAATCAAATCTGATGCTTGTGTTCTGACCCATTTGAGTGACTCGTTGTCACTGAGATGCGACGGCGGCTTTAGTTTGTAGAGGTCGACGACCTCACGAAAGCATATTTTCTTGATCTCGCAACGGAAAGTCGAACCATCATTGTAGATCTATCACATATCATTAGCCTGCCATCGTCAGAAACAAAAAACTTGCAAGCGTATATAGTTCTTGTTCGTATCGGGGAAACACCTTGCCTTCGACCTTTATCCCGAGTCGCTTGAAGTGCTTGATGATCTGTTGGATGATGCCCGAAATTATACCTTGTTTTGCATCATGAATATCAGGGAACGCATCACGAGTGGCCAAGTAGACACGGAACTCGATCTTTGTGCGATCGATCAACCGCTTCCACACAACTGGCCAGAACCCGCGTTTCTCCGCCGGCTTGTGTCGTAGTGGAGGTAGGTCGACATCCTTTTCCGAGGATGTATCGATGTTGACAGAGCGAGGCCCGTTGTGCCGGTGATTTCTCGAACGTTCGAGCTGGCTTTGGGTTGGAGGGCGTGGCGCACGGTTGCGTTGGTGGTGGCGGGTGAGAACGTCGTATTCGGAGTCCGGCTCATGATCCGATTGACGATTGTTCCGGTTTCTGCCTTCACGACGATTTGATTGCCTTGCCGGTCCCTCGCGTTGCGCAGCTGAATCGCTAAGCAATGAACCGACAAATAACGAATGATAAAACAACTTACGAGCGTTTTCAGAGCGTTCTTTCTCACCTCTCGTATGCCTTGATTTTGACTTGCGAAGTTGAGCAGAAGCCTGTGTGATATCTTCTTGACGTACCCCAAGAAGTATACAAGAAGACGACGAACCTTCTGAGTGTGCCTAAGGCGAGAGTGTTGTATCTCTTGACGGCGCCGGCCAGTGATTGTGGCGGGTGGTGGTGACTCCTCGTCACTGCCCACGTTCGATTCAGTCTCTGGAAAACGAAGTGATGAGCAGATGCCAATATATTGTAACATACATACCAGAAGACGCAGCAGCGAATATACTGCGTCTATTGAGCCGCTGTGCAGATGCTTCGTCTCCACCATCAGGAAATCAATGAAAGTCTGCTCAACCTTTATATAACATTAGCCTTGTTATCAACCACATATTTTTTAATCTTGCTGATACATGACTTGCTCATGCTATTTACTCCCTGGGAGAGTTAAGATGCATTATAACATCTGTAAAGCTGTTATTATCTCTCAATTGCCCAACTGTGATACTGTTGACCAAGTTTAACATTAGCATTGATGTATATCATAGTTATCCATCATGTAGTCTTGACCAACTATATTATTGAGAAGGTTCTGATATGACCTGTCAATCTGGTGGTATCAACCTAAATATTGACACAACTACCATCATGAAATAGCAAGTCAACAGTCCAAGTTTGATACTGTTGACCAAGTTTAACATTAGCATTGATGTATATCATAGTTATCCATCATGTAGTCTTGACCAACTATATGACTTGTAAAGGTCCTGATCTAACTTGTCAATATGATAATACTGACCAAATTTACTATGAATATATTTGTTGTTAACTATGATCAAAGATTATATTCAAGGAAAATATGACCACCAATATAGTCTATATAATTGTTTGAGAAACAAGATAATTTATCACAATGTTTTGATTACTTATCTATTCTCTCTGAATTTTGACATTGGTTCATAATCTTCTTTATGACTCATATTATATCCTGGATCTACACTATCACAAAAGTAAACATGGTCACAGCAAATTGCATCACATTACATCTTGAATCTTTACTATCACAGAGATAAACCTGATGATCCTGATGATCCTGATCACATACCTCTACTATGTTAAGGTTGATACCTTTGCTCTTATATTTCTATCATTGTTTCCATATCTACATTATGTAGTCATCATTGTCATGGTGATATCTATAGTCATTGTCAGGCACCCCTCAGGCCATTGATATATTCCACCATATTCATCTTGATGATATAATTTATGTTTTAGATGTTTTAGATCATTACCATTATTAGTATGGCTATAATCATAATTCATATATAAGACATTGTAGACATAAATGGTAAGGATTCCAAACCGATTCACAATCAAGCATTTTCACCACAGCCAGACATCTGATGTGATCTCGGCAGACCTTGTCATTCCCCACACATTATTGCTTATACGGTACACATAACCTTTAATTCCAGGAGTAGAACCATTCTATTGTAAAAAAGTAGCAAAGCAGCAAAGCAGCATTAAATTACCATTGTTGTAATGCTATTCATCACTACCAGTTCACATGTCCCTCTCAATCTGCTCAACACGCTTTTGTCGAATTCTAGCAAGTGCACTGTTCTTGGCAGGGAAGCGTTCAGTCTCAGTGTAGAGGGGAAAGATCTGACTGCTTCCTTGTGGGTGATGATAAAACCAATGACTAAAAAATACGCTTACCGATTCCACCAAGTCATCAACTGGTCAACCTCCTCCCTTTCCTGAGGGTCATCAAGTAGTTCTACAATGCTATTGTAGAACCGCTCAGAGTCGGTAACAAGATCTGTGCGAGAAAACACTTGTGCCGAAGTTAGTGCAAAACGAGCCTATCATATATTAATATGTCATCTAAATAGTGAAAGGGTCCTTACTTGTGTGGCAACATAAGCAAGAGACGCCTTAGTGACGACACGCATACCATGGATGCGCGCGTTTCCGGACCGCGTAGCCTTGGGTTCCTGATCAACAGAACTCGGCGACGTGAAAACATGCTTAAAGGCCTATACTCGAACATCAGTACATGAGCTTTGACACGATCAGTGGTCAACACTCACTGATACGAGCAGGCCACTACGAAGGAGCCCGTTCCATGGATCATCAGAGTCATACGTATAATTGGCATAAAGCAAGATAGGCCATTGGTCCCCGGCTACTTGCAATTCACCGGTCGAGAGCTTAGTGCGTGTTCTTCGAGTCACGCTTACATCAAAGACCGGACAGCGCTCAGTGGGATGAAAGTACTTACTCGATACTGTTCCAGTCCAAACCCGCCGGACATAAGAGTGCTCCGGTGCGGTCATGATGAAAGCCTCGCCCCGATTTAACATTGCGCGGGATGTGAGGATTCAGTGACTGGCCTTTTGGGGTAATCCAGTCAATGATGGGGCCTTTCATCCCTTTCGTGTCATCGGCTCTAGCGCCGTTGGCACCCTTTTGAATCTAAAATTTGGCACAAGAAATTGGTATAGAAATAGTGATAAGAAAGCAACACACCTGGTCAGCGACCACAATGACTTCCTCTTCTGACGACTCCATCAGCCGATGCTCCAAGCCTGGAATGACTCTCATCAGTTCGTGGAAAACCGCGCGTTCCTTCCTTTCCCTATGGGTGAGTTAGAATTAATCCAGCAGCGAGAAGGAATGAGGTACGGACATGGTAGTCAAGGACTCCTCGGGAACATCATCAGACATAGCTTGAAGCCCGTTCGTGATAAGCGTTTGTACATTGCAAAACGCGTGGACGGCCCTGCCGAAGTGGCGTCCGTGATGGACCAATGGGTCTTGGGTGGTCCTGGTGCGCAAAGTTAGTGAGTTACAGTTACTTGACGAGAACTCACGCTTTCTTCCTCGGACCAAGTTGTAAGGCGTTCGAGCACACGCGTTTCCTTCCAGACGCGGACTGTTCGTCACCAGTGGAGTTGGCACTGGTTCCAGAGGCGGACATCTGAACTGGGACAAGTCTGAGAGGGAGAAACCTACCGAAAACTTAGAAGTCCAACGAACCTTTATATACTCCACATACTAAGGCCAAGTGGAGAAAATTTCAACGCGCTCGGCACTCGTTGGACAAGTTCCTTCACTGGTCAAACTGACTCCCGATGTGGTGGGAATTTTGGGTTTACCTAACCGACGTCAAAGCTCGCGTATCCATTTCCCATCGCTGAATAGTAGTATAGTCTAAGTAAGTGACTCGTCGGTAACTCACCAATAACCTCTTGCTGTTTCGTCAAACAGAAGGGAACCTTATTACTATGTCATAACCTCGGAACACCGGGATCTAGGTGTCCATTCAATGATAGCGTTCACCGTTCTTACTGGCGGGAAAAAAAAAACTTGGCGCTATCCATTTTCCCATCACCCGGTAACGCCTCAGTGACGAGTCTCCGCCTTAGCCAAACGGAACAGAACCTGAAGCCCATCCGCACAGCCAGTATTTGGCGTATGGGAAGTGTATCGGTCGGAAATAGGACAAGTACCCTCCTTCCATCATTCGGGTCATACGTTTAAAAGGTTGACTCGATGTCTCCGGGTCACTGGTCAGTCACGGTAGCCACGAAGTCAAGTCGCAATGCTGGCATCTTCACCAAACAGACGCCAATTTAGAGGTATGTTACCATCACAAGTACCTGCCGCTGTGTTTTGTAACTTATATCTGACGCGCACAGCCTGTCCTTCGCCAGCTCAAGTAGCCATCGACCTTGCAGGCAACGGCCCGGAACACTTCGATCTGTTTGATCCACAGCTAGTTCCACAAATTTCCAGTGAGTTACCCCTACTTACCTTGATAAATTTACTGACAAACTTAGATGCCATACGGCAACCCCCACGAAAACGCCGCCGCTTTGGTGACCCTCACCGTGACTTTGATGACCACTCTACCACGAACTTGGACTCAGAGGCATCCAAGGAATTCCCGGAACACTTCGATCTGTTTGATCCACAACTAGTTCCACAAATTTCCAGTGAGTTACCCCTACTTACCTTGATAAATTTACTGACAAACTTAGATGCCATACGGCAACCCCCACGAGAACGCCGCCGCTTTGGTGACTCTCACCGTGACTTTGATGACCACTCTACCACAAACTTGGACTCAGAGGCGTCCAAAGAATTGTTTCAAGAGACAATGGCTACCCTCATTCATGAAATTCAAATGATGAAGACTTTGTTATTAGTTGGACGTTTTGTAGGTGACACACCGGCAAGTTGGAATTCACTTGCTAGTCCCATTGGCGTTTCTCGGGATGGCTGTAGGTCATGCCAACGCTACAGCGATACTAAACGGGCACATATTCTGAATTGCTCTGAGTGGTGGTCGAGTACTCGTGACGCCGGTGACCCCCTACTACTAGATGGATATCGGACTCCGGGATGTACAGACTTATACTAGTAGTACTGTTGAACTGTTGAACATCGTATTTTCGTACAAAGAAACCGAGACTTGGAAGCAATACAGAATACAGTCATATATACCGTCCACGATATGTACATGCATGTTACATATGTACATTGGTTGGATTCTAGCAATTAAAACCAATTCGCGGAATTAGTATATTGTATATTCAAGTTGAAGCAAGTCAGACGACGCACGTTTAGTACTTGAATCATTATAGAATCTAAGCCGCAGTATGCGACGTAACGTTGCCCATCCGAGTCATCAGTGTGGGGCCACGGGGGGGCAAGGGGCACGGAAGGATCGAACGGACGTTTAAATGACCGATTGTCAAAAGGTAGTGTGCTTCAGGAGTCGCAAGAGGTTTGATTCCAGACAAGAAACGAGCGTGAGCATTCTCAATGGTCTCCATGGAAATGTGTTGTGCAAAGAGTTCTTGGATTGCCTCCAGCGTCTTCTGAGCCTTCAACAGGCTCTCCATGGCAAGTTTCTTTTGCCTCATCGCCAAACACCACAGGTCGGCCTGTCGGGAGATGTCCTCCTGAAGAGACAAGGGCGCCTTATCGGAGCACTAGTTCCCGATCAGTGACTCGGCGATAAGCAGTAGTCGTAAACAAGTTGCTACTAAATACCTTTCCTTCCAAGCTCCAGTCAGACGACACTTCAGCCTTTTCCACGGAGGGGGGGGGGAAGGATGAGGATGAGTGGTTGGATTGGGGAACCGCAGACATCATATGAGGAACAGATTCCTCATCTGGCTTGTGTGGCATATCTAGATGGATAGGTTCGAAGAAAATCTGCTCATGGGCACTATCCATGGACCACGATGTGACGGTATTCTCGAGAGGAAGGTACTGGAGGACCGTGAATGCGACCAAGCTGGCCAACTAAGTGTGAGAGCACTGCTCTTATAAGTATAATCGGACCTTGCTGTCATGCTGCCGCATCAATCATTTTACATGGATCCTCCGACCAGTCCGCGGCTCCACTGTTCCCATTCATCATACACCCTACAACGGCATGACGAGGTCATGGTATAAAAAGAGTAATGGCTCCACTCCGACATGGTAGCCTGAGTCGTGTATGTTGAAATTAGGGGGCCCATCGGCATCGGCATGGAAAGAAGCGGCAAAGGAAACTGGCCCAGGCCTGCCAAGGCTGTTGATGGGTGGTTCAAACTTCCACTTAACGAGGATGTGCCACGTACCTCCCCAAGGACTGAGCCTCCCGAGACTCTGAGAGCTGAGAGTCTGAGAGTGACTGAGTGACAGACTAGTTGGCCGGTTTGTGAAAACGACCACTACCTCTCTAACAACAACTGTTCCCCTCAATCCCGCCTCATCTAAAACACATTCTGAGGCCACGCGAAGTTGAATGGCATCAATCCTATCAATACTCGTTGAGATAGAAAAAATGGTGTGACAATAGGCCCTGGCCATGCCGAGTACTGCCGCAGCGGAGTATGGATGGCTCTTAGCCTCGACGGACGTTGATTCGTTCGACTCGCGTTTGTGTGCCTGTCGTGAGCGGAGATTTAAATTGTACGGTGACAATGCATGTGACATTGTGTGACCGGCCAACTGATAGTATCCGCAATTCGATCACAGATGCGGCGTTTCAGGGTGTGCGATTATCAGGTTCGTTACACATTGTTCTTGCCGAGAATTTTCCCATGCGAAGCGAAACTCTCTCTCAAGGTACTACTGGGGGCGCCCCAGTGGGGTCGCCGCACTACGGGACCAATTTCCTGTCAAATTCCACGAGGTAATATGGACTCAGAGCATCGAATGCAGTAAGGTTCAATCCAAGACTCCTTCCCACCACTCATGAGGCCGGAGTTGGGTCCCAGGCGCAAACCAGTGGCTCACATTCATGATCACCCCACTTTGAATTTGTCTGCAACATGGGGTCTGTACTTAGTAAGTAGTAGGACAACTCTGTCCTGCCGAACCAGAAGCGATTATGTCTTCAAAGGAGGGA
>JBBPOK010000611.1:0-17922 GCA_038091415.1 Leccinum variicolor
AGGGGGGGGGGAGGGAGAGGAAAGAGAGAGAGAGGGAGGTTGCAAGATGGCCTGGGGTCTGAGCATGAGCACAGGAAAGCATATGGCAATAGCTAGTACCCCTTTAGCCAGTGGCCACCAGCCAAGACACAGCCTGGCTGACTTTGAAATCATAGGGGCACTGCTAATTACAGCCTCATATTGCCGGCTTTCTGTGATACTGACCTCAATGATTTATTCTAGACTCCTATACTTATTTCTTTAATGGATTTGAAATTGAAGTTGAAAGATCTTGTTTGTGAGGTGGTGGTGCAAAGGCATTATCTGGCATGTAGTTTTTTTTCTGCTTGGACAGCTTGTCAAGGAAAGAGGCCCTTACCCAGACTATCTACTTGGGGGCTTATACCGGACACTTGGAAGAAGAAATAAGATGGGGAATGCGAATGACTTTGGCACAAGGCTCAAGAGGTCAACACTAGGAATACTAGTAATGATCGACTTGAGTATTTATACATTAGTGCTATCTAAGTACATCTGGACTAAATGAGGCACTATCTACATACATGCTGCTATCATGAGTCTATGGTGTGGATACATAAAAGAAATGAATATGGTGATGATATGGTGAGGGAGTGTAATACATGAGGAGGACTCATGGGTACCAGCTGGAAGATCATCTGACTTTAGTCCGAGTTTTGGTGAGGCCAGTCTCTAGTATGGACTTCAATCGGTCGGTTGGAATAGACCGGTGATTTACAACAGCACTGATGTTGATGGCAGATCAAGAGGACTGGGCATGGTATTTGGCAGCTTGGGTGATCCATTCTTCTGCAGTGGTGGGTTGAACTTGTTGATCAAGAATCTTTTCTACAATATTCTTGTTCATTCCTATGGCAAGGATTAGATATTCTAGGTCGGTGATCCCGGCTCAAGAGGAGTAGAGGCAGAATTTAGAGACAAACTTCTGGAATCCTCCTTCTTTATTTTTGTAGTCTTGGCAGAGGGTGCAGAGTCTTCAGCAAGCTTCGACAGCAACATTGTTGAATAGAAAGAACATAACACAGAAGTCAGTTTTTAGTGATGCAAAGGTTTTTTGACTGGTGGTGATATTGGTATCAGCAATCTTGGCATACCAGCCTTCAGCAAATGGAGGGCCATTTCATTTCCCTTTGTTAACTTGTTGAGAAGGACTAGGATATTCTGTTCATCATTGTATAGATTTCCATTGATAGCAAAGTATACTTTCATGGCCAGGAGCCATGGTTCGCATCCAGTCACAAAGTAAGGAGGCATTTGCCACCTCTTTTTCATGGACATGGGCACAGCACAGTTCTGCAACACTCTAGAATAGAGCAATCCAGTGCTGGGCTTGAATAGAACCCAAAAGGTTGAAAAGAAAAGCTATAAATGCATTGAATTACTTAATTCAAGTAAAAATAAAAGGTAAAGAAAACAACTTACAAGCATTGCAACAGAAATGAGGAGATTGACTCCCACTAGATTGAAAGTTTGCTAAGCCAGAAAGTCCTGGCTACTGGGCCTGGATGAGTAGTGACACTAGAAGGCTCTGACTCTGAGACCTGGCTCTAAGCTTGACTACCCTGGTAGTGGCATTCAAGTTGTAACTGATAAGTAGTCAATATAAGTCCTAAACAATGTAGAGATTACTTACAAGATATGCCAGTCAGAGAAAAAATCATTGTTAACAAAGTTGTTGATATTCTCTGCCAGAATTTCACTGAGAGGCTTAGTCCTGATGCAATAAATTATAAGTGAAATAATCCCAAGTAACAGATTTACTTACCTGGTACTGTCACCTGTAACAGAGACATGCTGGTGTCCCTGATCCTGTACCATACTCCCTCCAAATTGAACCCTAGAGCAATAAATTGTAAGTAAAATAATCCAAGTAACAGATTTACTTACCTAGTATTGTCACCTCCCTGCCACAGGCCTATACCAGACTCTGCCTGGCCTTGAGGCTGAAAATATAATCCCAAGGCATTTCCTCCAAGGTCATTCCACTGGACAGAAGAGCTCCTAAGGGTTTGAAGGAGTCTGCCATGAAACTCAGAGTTTAGCCCTTCTAAGCCAGGCCTTTCATGTTCAAAAAGAGTAGTAAGTGATATGTATATAAGTCTGAGTCCAAGTTACAAACTTACACAGGCTGTAATTGGTGATGTTCACTAGGTTCTGGGCCTTCTGGCATGGAAGAGGCACAAATGCCTCAGAATCTTGAAGGGCAGAGGCAAAGAGATGGCCCAGGCCATACAAGTGTTGACTGGCCTGCCACTCCAAAGACCAGAAACCTGTCAGAGGTGGCTATGCAGCCTCACTGTCATTCCGAGTCTCGGCTATGACTCTGGTGTAGTAGTGGAGGTCCATATGGAGAGTGAAGGAGCCTGCCAAGCTGTTGGTTGGACATAACATATTGATAATGTAATTTGCTAACTAGTGGATAATATGAGTAAGGGGAGAAGAAGAGACGATCTGATGACTCATTGCTGATTGTTATCAGCGACGACTCGCCAGCTTTGTAGGTGGTGGGGGTGAGAGGAGTTGTCTCGGTGGAATTCCAAATGGTGGCACAGTGATAGAGCTTAAACCTGTCAAAGAACTTTCTAGTGGCAGTCTTGACTGTGCAGATGTCATTTCTGCAGAAGGAAAAAATGTAGTGTAGATCGTGGCAGTGTTTTGTGCTTGTGCTTCTTTAGCAGTAAGTCCTCAATGAAGGGGGTGAGTGTCAGGTTGGTGGTTTGAACAAGGGGAGGGTTCTGGCAAGTTCTTTCATTGTCAGAGTTGGAGAGGACACAATATTGCCTGGCAGGATTGGGAGGGTCTAGAAAATGAAATGATGGCTATCTGCTAAGGAGCAGAAGGCAAGAGCAGAGCTAGTCCTTTTGTTACATGAAGCAATAACAACTACCTTACTACTTGAGATGAGGTACTCACGAAGAGACCAATCAAGTCTTTTAGTATCAGGGCAAGAGAGGTCTCACTTGTGATAGTCAAATAGAAGAAGAGTTAGATAATACTTGATTGTACAAAACTAGCTAAGGGACACTATTGTGCTGCTAAGGTAATGTGCCATCATCTTGACTGCATTGAAAAATGCTTTTTGTTTGACTATGCTACCTCTATCTGCCAAGCAGAGCAAAGCAATGACAATGACAGTGGCAGTGGCAGTGGTGGCGGCAATAATAACAATCCAAATGACAATCAGCATCATAGCAGATGCAAGATACCTAACTACTTTGCAAGAGCAGAAGCATTGCTGAATGGGTCATGCTCTACTGCCGACCACCAGTTTCACAGAGCCAAGATGCATGAGAACGGTATGATTTCATCTCGACTGGGCACACTTACTAGTTTTGTGATGTTGTCTAAATGGTTAGGCCACCATCCTGGTAAGCCATAAGTAATGAGATTCATTCTTGTACATAATGAAACCTACCAGGAGGATTTGTTACTAAGCCGCGGTCATGTTGTTCTGCAATAGCCTTGTTCATATAGTCAGTAGCTTTGGCATTGAAGTGAGCATTGTCAAAATAGAAATGAGTTGATAGAGGATAGATCACAATGAGATATTTGTTTTGCCTGTTCAATAACATCATGCATGGCTGGGGGGTAAAAATGAAATTGCAATGGGTTTGTGTTCTCTGACATTTTACTCGCCACTTGGGGCATATAGGACTGCATGGGAGGTTTGCCATTGGCCACCGGAGGTGACAGCTGTTGAAGTCAATATTGGTGCATTTGACTTGGAGTCATTCACTGCATGCTGTTATGATCAACCCCTCTCTTTTCCCTCTATCTCCTTCTCCTCGCCTCTCACTATGCCTTTCGTCTTACTATCGTCTACTCTTTGTACTTTAGATCGTCTTAACGGGTTTCTCCGCTTTTCACACCCGAGACGACACTACCTTTCCTATCTCCAAGTCTGATCGCTTATCTCTTATCTTCCCTTGCTTACTATATACTCACAGCCATCCGCAGCTTCTTACTCATCCTTACTGCGGATGACACACGCCTTCCTTGCGATTCCATCGCCTTCCATCCAGTAGTATTTAAGAACTTCCTCTCTCGTTTGTAAAACCCTAAGCTAGAGCTACTCAAAATATCCCTCAGTTCTCTCAGCCCACTCTTAGTCCCCTCAGTCTCTTCGTCTCCTAAGTGTGTGCTTTCCTCTCAGCACTCTTAGTCGCTCTCATAGTCCTGTCACTCGATACGAGTACAACAACTCCTCGTTGATCTCAGTCCTTCGTCCTTCGAGTCTACGTCCGACCATACCAAAGGCCAGTTGTAACAGCAAGTCTGGTGCAGCAGGATAATCATCTAGATTATTGTCAGTTGGGTTAGGGTCTTGAACTTGTAAATGGCAAGTAGTGACAAGAAGACAAGGTATTTGGTTGCACTGGTGGTGTTAAGCAACAACATCTTCAGCCTCACCTAGTAAATCATGTTGTCTGTTGGTTGGGCAGTGTCTTGAACTTGTAAGTGGTAAGTAGTGATGGGAAGACAAGGAGTCCAGTTGCGCTGGTGGTGTCAAGCAACAACATCTTCAACCTCACCTAGCAAGTCAGACATACTTATACAGGGAGTAAATATAGGTGTTGAGAGTCTGGTGTGGCAGGATAATCATCTAGACTGTTGTCAGTTGGATTAGTGTCTTGAACTTATAAATGGTAATTAGTGATGAGTATTTTTCAGTTGACTTACCAGTACCAAAAGATTAATCTTGGCTCTGTGTCTGAGGAGCAGTTGTGGATTATGTAAACAGTGTTGAATATTCAACACAACACTCACTTTCACAATGAAAAACTAACTCTGCAAAGTGCTTATCCTTACTTGGAGACACTTTGTTGATCTCAGCTTGAAGAGTTTCTTTACAAGGGCCCTGGGTCCATGACCTGCAAATAATCATGTTGAGATTGGGAGGTCCAAGTTGTGGTGACCATCCGTTCACATCATTGTTGCTGAAGTTGGGGTCATGAAAAAGACAGAAGAGTTGCAAGACAACGGCCCATGAGATGATGCTACTGTCAAAGGCCTAATGATGCCAATGTCACAATGTTACAAAAGAATGAATGAACACTCATCTGGCTGGAAAAGCCTGGAATAATGGTCGCCTGATCAGATACCCTGAAACCAAACTGTTCACCAGGTTGCGTGAGGATATATGATGGCCTGAAAGCAGCCCTCCATTGCCTCCTCCAGCATGTAACAAACACCTTGGTTGACTGGCCTCTCAGAGGGAATCAGGAATCCACCGAGGTGCCAAGAAAAATCCTATTCACCAGCAGATAGCGTCTTAAGGTCCAGTTGCCAGACCAAAAAAAAGAACGGCAACCAAACCAAACCGCAGCAGTTGTGCCCATAATTTGAAATTTTTTTTTGGTCCAGTTGGCTCATCAGAAAATTAAAAAAACCGGTTTTGGCCAGTTGTAACTGGTTGCAACCGCTTCAGAAATGGTACCCATGGGGTGCCTATATATGGAGGCATCCCCCGTAATTTTCCCACATTTCTACGATTTTATTTGGAATTTATATATAGTAATCTATGTTTGACTTGAGAAGTAGTATATCTCAACCGCTATCTGGCCGATCCTTGCGATCAATGGCTGGGAATGTAGCTATGGGTATCCCCAAATATAGTTTGCTAGCAATGGCGCACCAATGTCATGTAGTCACCTGTGATGTACCAATCAATCTACTCAAGAATTACTGCTTCACTTGAAAATGCTCATATCTCCACTGGATGTTACCCGATTTACGTAAATAGTTGGTCAAATGAAAGGTACAATTTCATACTACCTCTGATACAGCCACTGCTAAGCGCAAAAGTCACACGCCCCTGAGCGCGAGACCGGTTTTGGTTGTAACTGGTTAAAACTGGTCTTTCAACTGGGTGCAACTGGTCCTGGTCTGGTTGCCTCAATTTTTGGCAAAAAAACTGGACCAGACCAGACTTGAAAACACTACCAGCAGAATCATCATCATCAAAGAGTTTCTCTGTCCACTGCTGTTGTAAGGTAAGAGTGACAGCTGAGTTGCCCTTGGCAGCATGAGAGTTTGCAGACCTGGCAACAAGTTTTCTTTTGGAAGGCATCAACAAAGACGTGCTCTGAGTCAGACTCTCAGAGAGTGCATATCACAACAGCATTGGAAATTTTATACGAGAAAAATATACCTCATGTTAAAGATTTGGGCCCCAGTTTGGCCCTGGTCTGAGACATACTGAGTCATTGTCAAAATACACTGTTCTTACAACAACTACAACAAATTAGAAACTCATAAATGTATGATATGATGCATTCTTGAGGGTGAATAAAAATTGATGAAAACAAAAATTGATGAAAGAAAATGAAAACACAAGCTAGGCTCTCAGTGGTGTGTGGTAGTAGCTTCATTGGTAGTTTATCTCCTGGCCACAGTGGCATCGGGATAGGGGAAAGGGAGATGGAGATTCAAGGATCAAAAGTGTTTTGAGATAGGTGCATCCAAGTTGTCCAGCAGATGGGTGCTGGAAGCTCGCTTCTGATGCAACTCCAGGTTGCTCCATTGAGGATCTGTATGAGCAGCATGGCAAATCCCAATGTTCTTTAAAAGCACTGGCAGTAGTGGAGGTGGACTACTCGACTTCATCTTTGTTGTCGTTTGTGTCCATTTCATTGTCAGACACCTCATTCTCCTTAGACTCAGAAGGAATAGCTTTGTCATTGTGGCTATTG
Source organism: Leccinum variicolor (assembly GCA_038091415.1). Lineage (NCBI taxonomy): Eukaryota > Fungi > Basidiomycota > Agaricomycetes > Boletales > Boletaceae > Leccinum > Leccinum variicolor. The sequence continues at coordinate 6,711 of JBBPOK010000611.1, forward strand.
TGATTGAGAGTCTCATGCTGTCCAGCAGTAATCTGGGAGCTTGCAGAGCACTGAAATGAGATGCTTGATGATGGTATCATGGGTAAAGGGAATGGTATGGGTGAATTTACAGTTCATTTCTAATCTTTGAGGATATATATGATTGTGTGCCTGGATGTTTCACACACAAGAGAAGCCATTTTGCAACAAATCCTGAATCTCACTATCCTACATGTGTCTTGTATTCAGCTGACAAGGTCAAACTGAAGGTATTATGGTCATAGGCTTAATAGCTCTTCCAATTGACATGATTTTGTCTATTAATAGCCTGAGCATGATATCTCCTGGATTTTCTTCTGGCTCATCTGTCTCACTTGCCTAAAACTATAATCATTAGTTTTTTATATGACATTGGCTGTCAATTCCATCACAGTAGTGTCAGGCAAAAATCTATGTAAAATTCATTTTAAAATATCAGTTTTCTATGCCTTCACTTGCAATAACTTGGATCCATTAGCTTCTATCATCCATGAAAATATGAAGAATTTAGGCTCCTTGATAGTGAGGTATGTGAGAAGTTACTAGGAGCACTCATGACTTCTCAGGTCGTTCTTTTCCTTCCTGGCTATGTCGATATCCATGTCCAATAGTCCAACCCCATCTCATCATGACTATAATTCCTTAGATTTATACGGCCGCTCAAAACAATTTTTTTGGTGCACTTGGTCACCTGGAACTTCATGTGCAGATGCCTAATTTGGCACCCTTTTGATGCAATCAAGTTCTCTGATTTGTGAATCAGTCTGTTCGTGATTTTCGTAGTCTTTTGTTATTCCTGAATAAATACAGTAGACCAAGCTGGACAACACCTCTGTACTTATCATCTCAGTGGTAAGTTAATACTATATCACATCCATCATTGATTTTTTTGACAAAGATGAGCAAAGAAAGGCATATCAATGACTGTGACTGGTGCCACAACATTGGTTCTACTGCTCTCATCATTATAATGATTTTTTTGCATTATCCAAATAGCAACTGTGACTCATGGCAAGAGACATGCTCCTTGAGAGCTGAGCTTTCCTTTATAAGGATCTTGAGGTCAAGAACTCCAACTATGCCTTCTGCTTTCACTTTACACTGCAACTGATTGGCACAAAAAGCTGGAGAGTGTTGCATAACCACTAAATAGGGACTTTAGATCTCTATGGAGTCCACTGTGAGTAACCAAGGGAAACAGAATAGTGGACTCCAAGGCTTGCGGGGAGTGGCTATATATACTGGTAAACAACTGGCAGCCACAATCAGTCACAATGGTGGGAAAAATAATCACAACTTGATGAAAAAGTGACCATAATGGTCTAGGATATTGAGGAAAGAAGTTTGATAGAGTAATCAATCATGGGGAATCTGGTGATGGAGTAATCAAACTCGATGAAGGGAAGTGTAGAGTGATTATAAAGGTCTAGGACATTGAGACAAGAAGTTTGATAGGGTTATCGACCATGGGGAATTCAATGGTGATGGTTAGAAGTAGTGCAAGGCACTAGAAAGTCTACAATGAAGTAAAAAGATGACAAGAGGGTGACATCACCAAATGTAACAGAAACTTGTCAACATGGCCCATCTCCCAGGAAATCTGCACTCTGACATTGAGCAGATAAGGTAGAGTCGTCTCAGAGCAAAGTCAGGATATTGGAACAGAGTAATTCAATGTCAAGGAGCATGGAAGCCTGGAGCTGCTGCTAGGTATAAATGAGCTTAAGATTGTCTGGATTGACCCTTCTTTGTGGTAGATGTCCCATCAATGAGTGAGCACATTCAGCTTGGCTCTAGGCCCTAACAAAAAGTGAGATTGAACTGACAAAGGAACTTCTACCATGACCAGTGGTGAAGGGATTTGGTGAGGCAAAGAGCTCAATGTCTGTGATAAAAAGCTGAAGATAGCTACACAAACAGTGAAGAAAGAGCATATGCAGGATCTGCTTACTATTTTTCCAGACATCTGCAAGGTCAAGTTTTGTCATCTGGATGAAAAGGTGGTGGTGTGAGTAATATTGGAAAGTGAGATGCAGCATTGTTAGCAAATAGTACTTACTAAGCAGTTACAGAGACAATAAGAAATTCCTAAAGAAACATGGAAAATACAAAGTATTCCATGTCAGTTCTGATTCATCATGTTGTGATAATATCTTTGACATGAAGACTCTGGATGCCGAGCTGGCTTGTATGTTGATGATTCAAGCATTGGGACCAGACTACTCTCACTTCACCTCATCCCTTGCACTTCTCATTGATCTAGACAAGCACAAAGTCAAGGCTGCCTTCCAGACCAAGGAAATCAATTGACAACCTCGTCCTGACACTTCTACTAGTGACTCTGTGGCTGCTGCCAACCCAGCCCAAGCCTCTTAAAGATGTCATGAAACTTGCTGGAAATGCAAGTGCTTATTCTATTGCTCCATCTCACCCCTTCTCATCATCTTAAATTGAGGGCCACTAGCAGCTCATATGACCTCTCATCACCACTGGTTGTGCAACTATACTCTAAAATGTATGCCAATCAAGCTGGCTGACAATACCATTATCGATTTGGCTAGTGTTAGATCTGTAGTGTTCTATCCTGTCATTGACTGATAGTGTTTTAAAGTCTGGTTTGGTCTTTTGCCCATAAACTGCAAGACCGGGACCATAATTGGTTAAGAAAAATTTCAGATACAAAAAGACTGGACCCAAACAGATAAAAGACCAATCTTTTGGTCTTTATTGGTTTTTGCTGGTCCAGTTAATGGTTAAAACTGATTTTCTTGTGACTCAAAGTTAGTAATCAATTTTGGCTTTCTACTACTATTTTTTTATGTAAAATGGTCCATGTGTTGTGGAAGTATGATCATTTTAATATTTCATTGAATATAGGTGTGTAGACAGCCAAAAAGTATCGATATGGGCGATCTTGGCAAGTGATTGTCGGGCTCAGCGGTGGCTGTGCCGAATGTAGCAAACACCCCTATTGCTAATCTGACCAAATATTGACATCATTCGACCCATAAGCGGCTGAGATATAACCAATATTGACCTCCATGTCAATATATTGTCATAAATATCATAACTGACTCAAATAAAATCGTAAAAATATGGGAAACTCAGGGCAAATCCTCATATGTACTCCCAAATAGGGGAAAATAGGGGCTACCTAATCCAAAGACTAGTCTTAACCGTTTTGTTTTTGGTCTTTTGATTTTTTCAAAAATCAAAAGACCAAAACTGAACCAAATCAAAACTAGGATGGACAGGACCAACGGTTGAACCAGGACCAGTCCAGTTAAATTTTGGTCTTTTATCAGTCTTAGGACTGGATCTTAAAACACTATTGAGGGGAAGAGGACTAGAGCTGTCGAGTTCACTCATGTCTTGCATATACCAGGGCTTTGCCACAACCTTCTATCTATTCTATACCTTACCAAACATGCTGGCTTCATTGTCAATATAAATTCTATGCATATGGTTTTCTCTTGACCTCCTCGTCCTTTGCTTTTTGTGGCCACTTAACACTGCATTCTTGAATGGTTCTACTATCAGCAAGGCTGCTTGCCGAGCCTTGCCCTGTGACAAGGACTAGAGCTTTTGAGTTCACTTATGTCTTGCATGTGCCAGAGCTTTGCCACAACCTCCTATCTATCCTATACCTTACAAAACATGCTGGCTTCATTGTCAATATAGATTCTATGCATATGGTCTTCTGCACTATGAAGGGGTGAAGTACTTGTGCATGTATAGCTGCAATAGTACATTTACATGCAGCACACTTGCTGAGCAGATGGCATGTGGAGTTGGGTGGAACTGGTCACCAACTTTGGTCAAAACCAAAGGCTCTCTAGATGAGCACTAGACTTACAGAGGCAACTGGGCGGAACATTCAACTTCAACAATGCTAACACTGGTTGAGTTCTGAGTATTAAATCATTACCCAAAACAACTGGTGAGCTCACATACCAAAAATACGCTGGTTGAAAGAGTGGACTAGGTTGAGTGAGAGATATTTGATGTCCTTCTTAGGAATCTCTTCATCCACAGCCAATTAAACTAGTAACAAATCAGGTATTCATCAAAAATATCACACCTTCTGAGAAGTCCTTATGGTTCAACATCGCAACCTACTTTGAGTGAATCTCTATGTTGCCTGAGGATGCTAAATACCATTGTGAAGAATGTATCAATGTTTCCAGCACAAATTGAGTAATTTAGTTTCAGGTGGCTATTCTCCCAACTGAATGTCACTTGCCTATTGCTAGGCACTTCATAAAATCTATGGTGACTGGCATTGCACGTGCTTATTTCCACCACCCATCTCATTATCCCGACTCATTTCTATCTCTGGATGAATTATCTCAGCAGCAGCTGATCACCCCTACTACTAGTTTTGTGGGCAATCATCAAGACTACTCCATACCTTGGCCCTGGTTAAACATGTCAATTTGGCGATTCATGTCTTGGAAAAATACAGGAAATAGTCTCAAGTTCAATTCAGAAGCCACTCGACTAGTCTGTGAGGTCCTGCAAGCCCCAGACTTCAGCATACTGGACTTGTTGAAATTCAATTGGCAAGGTTTGACACTGCTGAGAAGTTGATCCTGTCCAAAGATATATTCGGGATTGACAAGTGGAAGCATACAAGTGTTGAGATTTTAGTGTGGCTCATAAGTCATTCTTTTCTTCTACTATTCTAATTTTCCCAGTTCAACCTCAAGTAGTAGCTACTGCTACTGCCATAATACTAGACTACCAGCTAGACTTCCTGACTAGTATTGTGAAGTCTAGTCTAGAACCGGAGAAAAATACTGCAACTGGACCAGACTTACATCAGTTGCACCCAGACCACAGTTGTAGTCTTTACCAGTTGAAATTTCCATCAGTCTAGTTGTCTGGTTTTTTTAAATTTCAGAAAACCAGTTTTTAGTCAACTGGTTATTGGTCTCCTAGGTACGCTATAGTGGCCAGTAATACCTAAATATTTGCATAATTTTACAAATTTATTTGAAAATAATCAACTTTTCATCAACATACTACTCGAGAATACTGATATCTTGGCCGGAAATCAATGGTTTGATGGGTTGATGGGATCAATGGCCTAGATGAAAGCCTGGAGTGTCCTCTACCTCCGCTATAGCCATGTCTAAGGTGGCCAGACTCCCGGCGACTTGTTATTAGCTGGTTTTGACTAAGTTAGCAACTGTTCTGGACCAGTTGCTATTGGTTCCAGTCCTAGTTGTGCATATGTACCAATTGTATAACTAGGACATGGTATAAACACATATTCTTTACCTAACTTTATGCTTAGTTAGATCATGTGATGATTAGTTATAACCCTAATATGTGACCCTATGACATTCCTTCTAAAATATTCTATCTGAGGCTACAAGCTAAGACAAACTCCTTAGTCTTGTCTACTTGTGCATCACACATTAAGTTCAGACTGATCCCCTTCAGCTTTCTTTCTGTTGTTGTGGTTGTGGTCAAGTCCCTGAGTAGACAGGCTTAAGAGCAGTCATAACACTTGGACAAGACTATCATACTACTCCCTTACTTGTTTTCTCTTTGCTCTCATTTCTCAAAGCTGTGGAATACCCAGATTCCAACGTTAAGGAAATTTGGTGCTGCAGCCCATTGAAAATGTGATCTCCATAAGAAAACACCTCACTATTAGCTAAATAGTTATTTGAGTGGATTTATATAATATGACCCCAAAAAGAGTGTGCTTTGTGGAGGCTTTGACCACATTTGAGTGGACATGCTCTGTCACTTTCAATAGTATTAAAACCTTACTATGTATATTGGTTGAGCACATGCATTAGGACTTGCAATACTACACTCATGTGGTTATGATATTTTGTTACCATCTCAGAGCTTGACAAGAATACGCAGTATAGAAAGGTGGTCTATAGTGATACAAAAGATTGTCAAATATGATGGTCTGGAGACTTGCCAGAATAGCACTGGATTAGTATTTCTGGTAACTTGAACACAGTGTCAGGTGTTGTGATACTGTAACATTCAGAAACACACCAACGTCAGCAGCAAGAGGGCCATCTAAACAAATCCTACCCCAATCAATAGGAATCCTCGTGGACATAAGCAGCAATCAAAAGGAGGTAAAAAAAAAGTCTGTGTGGTGAAAAGGAGCACGGGGCCTAGGCCACTCGTGGTGTTTAGTGTCTGACGAAGAGGCACATTGTCTCTGGTCCAGCAGCAAAATGAGCGGCATCCGTGCTCACAGAGATGACAACAAGGCTGCCATCAGCCTGTGCTGATAGGACCAGATCAGAGTTGGAGTCGACCCCCACATATAGCGGGGACCGGGACTTGAACAATAGCTGAACGAGTTGGGGGACATTGTCCGGCATTGACAAAGCCCAGTGAGGATGCATGGATGAATCAGTGTGATTGGAGATGAAAGTGGGGCAATTGTCATGATCCAACAATTCCTGTAACCACAGGTGGTCAGAGTGCGCGGTGTGACTCATCGCGGAAGAAGCAGAGGGGGAGGAGGGGGGGATGGTGAAGTAGCAGGGACCACCGTAGGAGCGGTCCTGGGCGAGGACTCAGATGCCTCTTGAGCCAAAAAGTGATCAAGCTGCTGCCGCAGGAGGGCCACCTCCTTTTGGAGTTTCTGGAAGTTGGGCAGCGAAACCATAGATGGAGCTGTGGTGGGAGGGATCTGATGTTGGGTGGTCGCGAGGGGGGGTTTAGGGGAGGCAGGCTGACTTCGAAAATGTACCAGCATGTTGTTCTGATAAAGGCGAACAATCGCCGGGCGGACTTTGCCGGTGTCAGGATCCATAGCAGCGGAAGAGAGTGGGCGTTAAACAAATGGAAGAGGGAGACCACCCAGCAGACGGCCTTGAGACAGACCAGCGGGACAGTGGGCACAGATTGAACCGCACCCTGTCGGTGACCACCTTTCAAGGTCCACTGCCAGGTAAAAGGGTGGGCACGCAGATAATGGGCAACAAAAACAGGAACCAGCGGTGGGGAGTAATGGAGACGAAAGGTACCCTTTGGGAAGGAATGAAACCTTCGTCCAACCTCGGAGAGGGGGATCATGCAAGGCGAGTCCACAGGGCATCAGTGGGTGGGGGGGTGAGTAGGAGGAGGGGAATTCCCACGGGGGGATGGTTGTGGTACAGAAACAAGAGGCATTTTCCTGGATAGGGTTGAACACCTTGAGGACATGTATCTTCTTGAGACTGACTGATCACTAAGCTATACACTTGTCAGTATTCCATTGAGTATGACAGGAAAGTTCCAGAAGGTGGAGATGCTGCTCAACACTATTAAGCTCAGAGCACATAACTGGTTGAAGCATCCAAGTGAAGGCCAACGACAAACTTGACAAGTAGTCAAGACAGGGCAAATAACCTTCTAAAATCCTATATGGATATCTAATGCACATACCAAGGAAAGCAAGGAATAAAGGAAGAGTAATCTCTAGTAGAAAACTTACTAGGAATATCAAGTAATAGTGTGAGCTAAGACTGAAGGGAGCAAATATGAATGTGGATGTGAAAGTGACCTTATATTTGAAGGGCCCTTTTATATACTACTATATGTGTTTGTACATGTTGTGGTATAATATCATGTAAGCAGTACTGTAGCCAATAGCGTAAGTATCTCAAACATGATATGTTAGCATGATTACTGGTAAGTAGTGTTTAAAGGTCCGGTCCAGTCCAGTTTTTTTTCAGCAGCAACCGAACCGAAGTGGTTGTATGGCGCTCCAAAATCATGCCAGACCGGACCGGAACCGATGGCAACCAGTCCAGAGCGGTTGCACACTGATTGCAAGACCAGTTATGACTGGTTGTCCAAGAAACTGGTCTTGCGCCCACTGGTGTGTGACCTTTCCACTAAGCAGTGGCTGTATCGGAGTTAGTATGGACTTGTACCTTTCATTTGACCCAATATTTACGTCCAGTTGCCAGACCGGAGAAGAGCCGGCAACCAAACCAAACCAACCCCGGTTGCAACCAGACTTCAGTTGCTGGTTGCGCCTACTTAAAATTTTGATTGGTCCGGTTGCCTTATTTTCAAACATTTCAAAAGACTGGTCCGAAACCGGTCATAGCCGGTCGCAACTGGTACCCCTGAGTGTCCCATATATGGGAGCATTCCCCGTAATTTTCCCACCATTTGACAATTTTATTTGGATTTTATATCTTATAATCTATGTTTCGACTTGAAATGTAGTATACTGCTACCGATATTGCACCAATCCATGCAATCTATCGCTCGAATTGTAGCCATATGCAGCCCCCAAATAAAGTTTGCTAGCGACGGGTTGCCAATGTCATGTGATCACACGTGATGTACCAATCAATGAAGTCAAGATTTTATGTTTAACTCAAAAATGGTCATATCTCCGCTGGATGTTAGCCAATATAAGAATCGGAAATAATAAAGTAATAGAATACTACTGATTTAACATCTATGTTACCTTGTTTAACAAGATCACTCTACCTGATAATTGTGGCTGTGTGTCTACCGATTTTACCAATTTGTGAGAATAATTGAGAGGCTATGTCATTTCTTTTTTATCCTACACTCGTTTCTCATTTAGTGTACATACAGATTCTTGTTAGTTCACGACTATTCATGCACCTGTTCTGTATTCTGTTGTACGTTCACCCACCATTCCACAGTCAGTAAATCCAATTTGTTGAGGTGTTCGTCCTCTTCTTGTAGATGTTTGTTTGGATGAGTGGTAAATAACCTGTCATCAAATCCACATAACAACCCTATACTATCTCTTCCTCAACTTTGAGACAAGGCAACATATGCATTGAAAGGCATGAGTTTGCCAGAAGGAGGTGAATCTATGTCCACAACCACTTTGTCAATTGTTTGCCCTTGTGACCAATAGTCTGTAAATGTGTATGCAGCTGTGAGAGAATATTGTCAATGTTTGATTGTTTTTTCCATTCCTTGATGCATGATTTGAAATGTTCTTTGCATCGGAACAAGTGGTAACACCCCTTCTACAGAAACTGCAACTCCATGATTCTGCTTGGCACTGAAGGCAACCTCAATCCAATAAGGACTATGGCACCTCAACAAGGGGACAGAGACTAGGAGGGGAATGTATAGGATGGAGGGAATCCAACCAGAACAAGACTGGCTTGTTCGGTTGCTGCATTCAAGTATTTATACTACTGACATGTGAAGGCAACCTAAATCCAAACGGACTATGGCACCTCAACTCGAACTTAACTATGAGAGGGGATTGTGTAGGATGGAGGGAATCCAACCAGAACAAGACTGGCTTGTTCGGTTGTTGCATTCAAGTATTTATACTACTGATACATGTGCACAGACCAGCTTAGGGCAGGTCTGGATAAGCTATGCTAACTAATAAGGTAATATGTCAACGAGTGCTATGAAGATAAAGGTACGGGTCACGTGATGCTGACTAAGGAGGTCACGTGACACAAAAAGTAAAGAGAAAGGTATAAGGTCGAAAGAGGTCATGTGATGCTGACTAAGCAGGTCATGTGACTGAAATTAGTACACATGTGTACTAAAAAAACGAAAGGTTTGTAACATTACCCCCTACTAGGCTTGAGATTCCAGATTAAGCGGAGGTAGAACCAGAGGTGAAATTAATGATAGGAGTGGAAAAAAGGCTATCAAACAGGGCACGATTCATCTTAAGATGGCGAGGGGTGGAAGGTTTTCGGCGATGGAAGTCGTTTATAGCTAACTGGGCTTTCTTCAAACCAGAGGCAGGTTCCCAGGTTCGATCACTATCGTCATATCCCTTCCAATGTACAAGGTATTGAAAGCCACGACTGATGGGTCAAGAGTCAACAATGTAATCGACTTCGAATTCTTCGGTGCCCTCATCATTGACAAGGACAGGTCCTAGGCAGACAACAGGTTGGCCGGGCAAGGGTTCAATATAAGGTTTGACTCGAGAGACATTGATGATGTGGCGAGCTTTCACGGATTTGGAAAAGAGTAATCCCACACTATTGGTGTGAACTTTGATGATTTGGTAAGGACCGATCCAGCATTCTGTTAATTTACATGATGGTCGCTCATCAAGAGCCAAGTGTTCGGTGCTAAGCCAAACAAGATCGTCGATCTTGTATTCTGGTGCAGTCGATCTATGTTTATCTGCCTGCAGTTTCATACACTCTCGTGTCCGCTGCAGCGCGTCTTTAGCCTTTTCCAGATTGGCCTTCATATCGTCGGCAAAGTCCTTTGCTGCGGGAGCTTTTACTGATGTTGGTTCGAAACCGAGACAAGGGGCGAAGGTTTTTGTTAACTGAAAGGGGGTAAAACCAGTGGCGGACGAGCAAGTGTTATTGAAATTAAACTGAGCGATGGCAAGCCATTCAACCCATTTATCCTGTTTTTCTGCAGTAAAAAGACGGAGGTACTGATTGAGTTCGCGGTTAATACGCTCCATTTGTCCATCGGTTTGGGGATGATATGCCGTGGACATCTTCTTTTCTATTGTCAATAATTTGAGAAGATCGATCATCATTTGACTAGCAAATTGAGGTCCGCGATCGGAAACGAGCGAATCAGGAAGTCCATGATGCTTCCATACATAATCTCTATATAATTCCGCGGTGCCTTTTGACGTAATGGTTTTCGTAGTAGGCACAAAGGCTACCTCTTTGGAGAATCGATCTACCACTACTAACACACTGTCAAAACCGTGTGATGTTGGAAAGCGAGTAATGAAGTCGGCCGAGACATTTTTCCAAGGTCCTTCAGGAACTTCTAGAGGTTGTAGTTTTCCGGCTGGCGGAAGGTTGGTGGGTTTCATTCGTGCACAGTGCTCGCAAGCTTTACAATATTCCTGTATGTCCTTCTTAGCTCCAGGCCAAGAGTAATATCGTGTGAGGAAGTCTTGTGTCTTTTCGGCACCTTTGTGTCCGAAGATTGGGTGATCGTGGAACTGAGTCATCACGTCACGGCGGAGATCTCTAGGGACCCAAAGTTTATCGCTATAATAATATAATCCTTCACAGAGGATCGACCCGTCTGGAGATAGTGTTTCGAAGTCCAGTTGCGGACTGGTAGCGCAACTGGCAACTGGACTGGACCGCAACTGATCGCAACTGGACTGCAGTTGCCGGTTGCCTCCGGTTGCCAGCAGTCCAGTTGCCAGTTGCCTGGTTCAATGAAATTTTGGCAACTGGTTAGGACTGGTTGCAACCGGTTGCGA
>JBBPOK010000612.1:0-17858 GCA_038091415.1 Leccinum variicolor
GACGCACTTGTCGAAATGGGAGCCTAGAGCCGAGCGCTGGTCCTTCTGAAGATGAACATAAGCAGTACAACCCCAAACTCGAAGATGAGAGACATCAGGCTTGCGTCCATGCCACAGCTCATAAGGTGTAGCATCGTCGAGTGCAGCAGTAGGACATCTGTTCCAAAGATGCACAAGGGCAGCCAATGCTTCGCCCCAGAACAAAGTAGGCAGGCCAGACTCGTGTAGCATGCTGGTGATGCGCTCAGAGAGCAGCCTGTTGGCGCGTTCAGCAACTCCATTCTGCTGAGGTCGCGCTCGAGCAGTGTGCTGGCGCACAATACCACATTGAGTGGTGAAATCCGCAAAGGCATTGCTCATATACTCGCCTCCCTTGTCATCGCGCAGTGCCTTCAGCTTGCACTCTGACTGGGTCTCAGTGAACGCCTTAAACGTTTTAAACGCATCGAAGACATCGGACTTGCGCTTGATTGGCATCACAAAGCGATATCTCGAGTAGTCGTCGATGAAGGTGACCCAGTAGCGATAGCCAGACACAGATGGATGCGAAACCTGGTGTGAACGAGCTCCAGAGGACGAGAGGTGCGAGTCTGCGAAGGTGGGAAAGGATTGGCATGCATCTTGCCTGCCAGACATGGTTCACAGATAGGATCAGGCAATGACTTGATGTCCAACTGCAGGCCAGTGACCAACTGGCGCTGATACAATTCCTTTACCCCAACAATATGATGATGCGCCAACCTGCGATGCCAGAGCGACAGATCGAGCGGTAGAGATGTCGCAGGGCATGCAGCCTCGCTGACAGTCGAGCCATCCAAGAATGCGGTGTTGTTCTCTCTGATAGTGGCCACGAAAAGCGAAGGACCAGGAGGTCGAGAGAAGACCATATGCATAGAAATTTAATAGGTGGATTTCAAGGTACAATTTCACTGGTTACACAGGCTTGGTGATGAGCTTCATTGAATGAATGCCTGTACGAATAGTGTCTCCAAGAAAATCAAGGGGAGGGCGGATTGGAAGTGTGGGTCGGCACTTGAATGAAAAGGACAAAGAAGCTCCTTGAAGGAGTCATCATGCTTTAGCAGCCAACTACAGATCAATAGCACCAATGTTGTGCCCTGCAGCAGAGGCGCTACGCTATGAAATAGAAACTCAAAGAACTGGGGAAGGTGGCTCAGCACATTCACTGAATCACAAAATTCACTTACTTGGTTGACTTCGATGGCCACTGGTCCAGGATTGTTGGCTGGCCCACTACCTGCAAATAGATCGCCATGTTCCATGTTGCTGACAAGCACCAGCCAGTACTTGCGCGGGAGAGATACTTGAGATTATTGACTTAAGGGACTCCATTTTAGCGCTGTGCAATCAAATTTTTGCATTGGTTTTGAACTCGATGAAGGTGAGTGAGAGTTTGGTTGGGAAAATAAGGCTCAAACATTTGGTCACTGAGTGAGACCAGGAGGACTCAATCCCAAGGACATCCATGCCCTAAGTTACAGACAAGATATAAGATGCCCATTGGGTTGCTGTTGACCCAGCTGGCTATGAGAGGAGGTCCAAAAATCAGAGTTGAGGATGGGGAACATTTCCAATACAGGTTTTTCCGACTGAGTGAAAGCCTGACTGAAGTCAGACAGGATACAGTAGTGATCCTTGCAATGACTTACCTAGTACGGAGTGTATGAGTGACTTGCTCCTTCTTTTCTTGTCTGTTCTCTCACAACTCATGGCACCCAGGACAGATGACTTGAGGTTAAGCAGGTGTCACAGACAACTCTGGGACATTGTCCACAACAATAGAGTGTTGAGCCTCTGTCCTGGCACATACAACAAAACTATGTTATCTTAGGTCAGTCACTGCAACTTCAGGTAAGTATATGTCACTCACTTTTGCTTCAGCAGGAGCAAGGATGGAGGTGTCGTCAAGGGAAATTTGAGCTGACTCGGATCATCCACTTCCATTTCTTCTTGGCAACACCAAATTCACACACGGTGCGTGACCCCTGGAACTATGTTTGCGGTTGGATGTTTGTCTTGCCAAGGGCCTTAGATGCTGTGATCACTGCAAGAATCTTCCTCTTTGTCATCAGTTGATGATTCCTGGGTGTTGCGCCTGTTACTTTTGGTGATTTCGCCCACTTTTGATCTTTTCACTTTATTGTAGACTTTGTAGCGCTTTGTGCTACTTCTAACCATCACCATTGGATTCCCCATAACTACATTGATTGAGTCCGAGTGATTTTGGCAGCAGTAGTTTTTGGCATTGACGAGTCTTCAAGAGTGTTGACATCTTCGGAGTTGTTCCAATATTGTTCCATCATTTTCTCAATGATCTTCAAGGCCTCATCCTGCCAGTCTTTGGCATTTAGATTACCTGCTTCAATCTCTTTTTGCTGTTCCTCGGCACCACCCCAGGCCATGCAAATATACTCTAACTTATAATACAGGTGAAGCACTGATATGGCACCAAATATGAATATGTTAGTCAGGAAAACTGTTAGCTGTGTTCAATTTTACATACCAAGAGTGAGATCATGAGAGGATGCAAAAGATGGGGGTTTCTTCTGATCTTGATCAAGTCTAGCCAAGATCTGCATAAGCTCATCCACTTGAGCTGCAGGCATTTCATTTTTTTAGAAGAGGAAGTCTGCAAGTTCAAATTCTGCCCTATTGGAGAATGAGTGCCAACTTGAAGAGTTCTGCTCTGCATGATGGGTTGGAGCAGGTGGAGCATCTTCTTCTAAATCATTCCCATGAACATTACAACAAACACCTAGGATATTTGGGACTGTGTTTTTGTGCTTGAGCTCTGAGGGAATCATGTACAGTCTTTTTGTGCTTAGAAAACCTTGTGTAGGATACAAATCCATTTTTGCATGATGGTATGACATCATGGGGTTTGCACAGAAATCTTGACAGAGCTTGGAAGAAGACGACATTTGAATGCCACAAAACATTTGATAAACATCATGGAGTCTGGCCTCTAGGTCAGATCCAATCATTAACCATAAATTTGTTCATGCCTGTCACATTACAATGTGCACCAATTGCCTGAGAAGCACCAGCTGCCCTTCCTTCCTAGCAAGAGGTCAGACTTTGGCTATAGGATATACATATGAAAAAAAGGACTTACCAGCTGCAATCAGGGGTAGATAGACATATAGCCTGTAGGCAGCTATAGGAGTAATGTTGGACTGCTTTTGGGAAGCTATACTGCTCCACTCCTCTGCTCATCATCAGCGAGGAATCCGCTGCTTGAAGCGGTAGCATTCCCAGTGGAGGTGGTGGTGATCCTGGTGGTGGGCAACCAATTGCAACCAGCATTGGTTACAACCAGACCTTGTTATTGGTTGCACCTAGCCAATTTTTTTAATGGTCTGGTTGCTTCATTTTGAGAAATTACATGAAATAGGTAAAAAACCAGTCTGGATTGGTAGCAAAGAAGACTGGATGTGTGGGGATGGGTCGACCACATATAGGGCTACTGCCTCTAATTTTGCCAATATTCTAACTATTTTATTCAAATTTATACAAGCAAATCAAGATTTATATGCCATGCAGGTCAAGAATGGCTATATCTTCACTGTAAATGTGCCAATTCAAGGGATCCATGGCTCATATGATAGCCAGACATACCCGGTGACCATATTTGGTACAGCCACTACTAAGATTGCTTTCCATGTGATTGCCAATGCAAGATAGATTGAGCAATGTATAGTATATATTGATAATGGTATTTACATGATATTTAGGTCTAGAATGGCTGTATCTCCACCATAAATGCGCCGATTTGGGTGATTCATTGCTCATACAATAGCTAAGGTCTCTACCATATTCAGTACAGCTACTACTAAGATTGTGAGACAGATTGAGCAATTTATAGTATATTGATAATCTGACATGCGACCCAAGAATGGTCATATCTCACCTGTATCGGCACCAAATTACATAATCCACAGCTCAGATTAATGCCCCGCGTCCACACTAAATTCGGCACAACAACTGCTAAGTGGAATTTGGGAGCTGGGCAAGGGAGGGCCCCTTCTCTTGACAAGCTGTCCAAGTGGAAAAAATACACCACCTCACAAAAACTCCTCTACAAAAACCATTCAACTCTAATTTCAAATCCATCAAAGAAAAACTTATGTATAGGAGTCTAGAACAAATCATCAAGGTTAGTATCATAGAAAGCCGGTGATAGGAGGCTTCTAATTGGTTAATATTGGCCAATGGCAATTTGCTGTTATTTGACAAAAACATAGCTATGCAAACATTTGTAATTTTTAATTGTAATCCAAATTTTTCCAAAAGCAGTGATAGCAATATTTGGTCGCTTCATATATATATATGTAATCAGCACTGCGTGCCCCTATGATTTAAAAGTCAGCCAGGCTACATCTTGGCTGGTGGGGTACTATTGCCATATGATCTGTTAACCCTACAACTGGACATTGCCCATGATGAAATTATGGCCAAAACTTACAACATGGGCTGAGAGATTCCACTATGAGAGGACACTGTACTTGTGGTTGAGCGAACTATTGTTGGGCTTTGTATTGCTTAGCTTGATAATGAATGCTCGGCGGGCGTCAGTGCATTCAGAGGCCCGAAAAACAGCTCCTTCATGCAGCAGGATGTTGAGTCACTGTTTGAAGTCATGTATACAATGAACATGATTTAGTACAACAAACATGATTACTTACCAGATGCCCCAGAACTGATTTGCTCTTGTAGTTAGTGATTGCAGGTCCAGTTGCCAGACCGGAGAAAGACCAGCAACCAAACCGAACTGACCCCGGTTGCACCCACTTAAAATTTTGATCGGTCTACAGCTACTGCTTAGCGCAAAAGTCACACACCAGCAGGCACGAGACCGGTTTCTCAGACAACCAGTCATAACTGGTCTTGCAACCAGTGTGCAACTGTTCCGGTCTGGTTGCCATCAGTTCCGGTCTGGTCTAGCATGATTTTGGATCACCATGCAACTGGTTTGGTTTGGTTGCCTGCTGAAAAAAATCAAAAAACCAGACTGGACCGGACCTTTAAACACTACTTGTAGTTCAAACTGGTGATTGCCACAGAATAGAGTCATTGAAGTTGTTGACCTTCAAAGCTCAAAGGTCGAAGTTGAATTCTACAGCATGTGAAATTCGGGAAACATGAGGCATACAACCAACAAGGCTACCAAAACGACCGGCCTGGCACGAATCAGTTTAGCTACTAAGGGAATGTCTAAATCACTTACCAGGCACATTTCGATGATATGATCCATCATGGCAAATGTGGAATCCTGTTACAAACCTTTTGAAACCTTTCGTTTTTCTCTTCATTTTCTTACTTAAATCAGTCACGTGACCTCTTACATCAACTTCATCGTTCACTTTCTTTTCATGTCACATGACCTGCTTAGTCAGCATCACGTGACCTGTACCTTTATTCTCGTATGGTGGACACTTACCATAATAGTTAGCATAGCTTATTCAGACCTGCCCTAAGCTGGTCTGTGCACATGTATCTGTAGTATAAATACTTGAATGCAACAACCGAACAAGCCAGTCTTGTTCTGGTTGGATTCCCTCCATCCTACACATTCCTCTTCTAAGTCTCTGTCCCCTTGTCGAGGTGCCATAGTCCTTATTGGATTGAGGTTGCCTTCAAATCCCACCTGGTTTTGGAATTGTGTTTTAACTCATGTTCGGGAATTTTCATGACCACATTTCTTGGAGGTCTGAACCAGTTCTTTGAATTCCCTAATTTGACAGTGTTCATAAAATTGTCATACCAGAGTCCAGACGAACGGACTGATACTACATGCCATCTTGACAGGGTTTTGCTGGACAGTGGCAGTGTACAGCTTGCCATCAAAGCCTGGGAATGCATCAGCCCATGTTTGTTCAGCTTTGACCTCTTGAGCCTTGTGCTAAAGTCCTTTACATTTTTCCACATCTCATTTTCTTTCCATACATGATGACGACAGACAAATCATATTGCATAATGAAGATATAAAATGCACAAAACATACTAGTTAGTAACTATATCACCTATCTAGTTGCATTTGGATGCCCATACCTGTCTTTGTGCTGCTTTGAGATCAGCACCTTTGGCAGGATGTGCATCTGCAAATAGGATGTAACGACCCTGATCAGAATACCCTGCAGCAATTGCTTCATCTCTTGCTTGAACCAAGTGTTCAGTATCAGCCCCTGAGTAATTAGTCCGGTAGTCCTGGACTCCGGTTTACATCACACGTCGTCCATTGAGAAATATCCAACTTGGCAGCTTCATAGTTACAACTGCTCAATCAAAATATAAAGAACAGGTGAGCGTACCTTGGTCGTGGCACCGACACAATCAAGGAGTGCTAGAATTGTTCAAGCCAATTAGTTGCCATTGTGTTTGCCTCAAGAATCTCATCTCCAAATGATTTTGAGTGTGTTCGGCGATCCAGTGAGCGGTGAGGGCTAGTAAACTAGTCTCCTATTGCCCACTGACCAGGTGTCAGCTGTAAATAAGATCCAACCAAGTGTGTCCTAAGTGAGATTAAGACATGATATTGAGCAGAGTATAAAAGAGTATACTTACCCCCCTTCACCAACTTCTGGGACACGTGCAGCAAGGCCCTTGAGAGTACCCCCTTCAGCAACTACTTGTTGCAAAGTGTATACCCACACAATATTGCTTTTCTGACACTGTCATGCCAGATAGGCCAGCTGCATGCCTCAACGAGCTCTAAATATTTGTGGAGGTGCCACCAATCGAGATGGCCTCGAAGAGTTGAGTTTCCCAACTTGGCTGCATAAACATATGTACAGTGCACAAAATATTTGCATTCCCATGTGGCCGGTCGGCATTCTATCAAGAGTTGTTTGTTCAGCGTGAACCTATAACAATACAGTGAACCTATAACAATACAGGAATAAAAGATATACATACCTGCAATGCCTACAAACTGTGTTTCCTTCCATCCGTTTGAAAAAGTACTGGATATCAGCTGTACTTGTGGTCTTCGAAGATTGCGTCTGAGAAGGGTTGATTGAAGGGGTTATACCCCAGTTTGAGGAGGATTGGCAATACTGGAAGGGTTCAGACAGGCCTGGGGGACATTGTGGTCTTTGTCTTTGCTGTCGTTGTCAGTCAGATCGGAACCTAGTAGTTCAACATCAATATTGAACACCTCTCGGTCCTGTTCTGCATTGGGAACCCGTCTAGAGCGAGGTCATGTCCCAGTAGCATGGATGAGTGCACATGCTGGTGCCATTGTCTCTGTAGTTTGTTTGGCCTGACCTCCTCTCTTGAGTGCAGGAGGAGCCTTAGGACGTCTTTGGAAGGATCTGAGGCATGAGGAGCCTGACCTTGAGATTTGCGTACCATAGGAAAAAGGCGGGAACTGGAACTCAAAGTGGATGGGTTATGACACACATTGAATTTCAACTACCCACATTTTCTACTTGCCCCAAGGGAAATCCCAGAATGTAGATGTGACAGTGAGGTGACATGTAACTCGTTACCCAACACATGTTTGGAACAAGGTGATTTAGGCAAAAGTGTTCAGGCAATGAGGTGGTGATCAAAGTAATTTAGGTGATTTGAATTGATGTTATTGAAAATATTGTGGCATAGCTTACATAATTTACGTAGTGCAAACACAGTTCCAGCGCAGGAATTAATAGTATGGAAGGATACAGGATGGAGCTACACACTAAATTGGCAGAGACACAGTCGATGACAGCCTGAGGTAAAGTAAAACATAAGCGATATATATACATGTGATACTCTCGACTTGATTGCCTCAAGACCGTGAATGAGTGGCGGTTGTGCACCTTGATTTCTTGCGGAAAGTGGTGCCAAGTTGCGGGGAAAGTTTGCACTTCGTTGAGTGCCACTCTTCATAGCGCTGGTATGCAGCCCTAAATACATCTGATCAGAACTTCATTTTCTTCCTGACTCGCCTCCATCTTTGCGACAACTGAGTCCTTGAGGTGTTGTGAGGCACAGGCAAACAAGCCATCAACAGTCGGATAGAGTGTCTAGACATAAATTAGTGCACTGGAAGATAAAAACAATAAAATGGAGGCCTACCCCAACTGCAGAGAACTCATCATCTCCGGGAGCATCATTCACTATGGACCCATCTGGGCAACAAAGGAAGACTTTGAACATGACCCTAGTGATGGCAATCTATGTGAAGCCTTGCACTACAACGGGTCCTAAGCTGCCTTCTGGGATGACAGGAATGAATTGGTGGTAGTCACAGAGGGGTAAGGAGTACACCTTATACAAAAGAGGGTGGAGAGTTCAAGTCAACAATGAGATTCCACAGCAACCTTGTGAATAAAACTGATTAATAATACACTGCCAAACTCATGACAGTGGAGCCAATCAGATAGAGACAATCTAGGAAATATGTTGTACCATTCCATCTATATGCCAGACATCTGTATGCTCCAACGACAAGGTTTCCGGATCCACTACATATCTAACTTGAATGCAACCAGAAAGCCTGAGGGGTCAGACGATAGCAACCAATTGGTAGCTACACAAAGGGTGAGAAGTGAGAAATTCTGTAGTATTCAAAGTAGCTATTGGACAAACCTTGTGGACAGCAACTCGGGCCGGTAATAGATGGTGTGAAGACAATTCAAGACTTCGACTCGGCATGAGAGATTCAATGCTGCCAGTAACATAGTAACCTGTGAGTTTGAGTCAACACCGTAAATGAGAATGAGAATGAACATAAAATGCGAGCGATTGATCACTGGAGTGATGGCATGTCATGTATAAACGGACACATTGGACTCACTGTGGGCAGCAGCTGCTGCGCAGTGACTGTTACAGTGTGCATGCTCAAATGCGCGCAAGCGAGAGTGTCGAGTAGCAGTCCCTCGCGGTTCAGACCCATTTTAAAACTGTAGACTGCAGTTGTAGCAACTGGATTTTCCCACGGTTAAGTTTGGTCGCTGGGACTGAAAACTATTTCCAGTTTTGGTTCGAAACCCTTCCAAAACTAGAACTGTGGCAACACTACCTCCAGGAGACTATCTTCAGAAGTAGTGGCTTGCAGATGATTTGTCAAAGTTGAATTCAGGATTCAGGAGTGGCAGGGAGTTTTCTACTTCATCTAGATTTCAAAAATGAGAAATGTTCTAGCGATCCCTCTTGTACAAGTATACAGGCCCATCAGGAGTGATGATGTGAAGATCCTGAATGGCTGACAATGATAGCTTCACCTTGGGAAGAATTTTGAGAAGCGGGGAGGAAGTAGTATGGTCTTCATTGATAATACAGTCATAAAGTTCCCTTTTGAGCAGGATGTCTAGTTGGCCCACATGCATTGGCTTATCAAGAGTGAGCGGTGAGCTCATCTTGACAAATGTAGTGCATACGCTGTATAGCCAAGACTGTTGAGCAGGACCATTATGGAGGGTTTATTGATATGCATGACCGCCATTAAAGTTTGATATATTACTCATAATAGAAATTTGCTGGCTTGTAGAGCAACACATTGTGGTTGGTTGAAACTTGACGATGACTTAAAGAAAGTATGGGCAGGAAGCCAAGAATGCATTCTATCTTTCAGGCACAGAGAAACTGGTCTCAGACTGGTCTTAACCAATGAAAAGACCAAAAAAGACTGTTTTTTTGGTTTTTAGCGGTCTTGGTCCAGTTTTTTCCATATCAGGAAATTCCCAGGACGGACCAGTCTCAGTCTTGCCCAAATTAGGCATTGCATATGGCCTGCAAAGGGCTCAACTTTGTGTGAGAACTATTTTTTGCAATATTTGGTATAATGCTGACAAATATTGCAATGCCTTCCCCTCTAGCACTTTATCATATAATTGTTGATATAATATATATGTTCCATAATTCATCACTTGAGCACTTGATTTGACCACATGTTATTATTTCTAAGTATATAAATAAGATATATTGAAAATATTGAACACCTGTTTGAATTTTTGATCCCTTAGGGTTATGCCCTTATAGAAATTGTTCCCAAACAGCCTCCATATAGCTGTATAAGATGCCATAATCTCAGGGCTGCAATATCTCTTTTTGCTTTTACAAGATTTGAAACTTGTTCTGCTGATACCCAAAGATGTAGGCATGTGGGTAGCGCATATTTGAACATTTCCAATGGTTTACTATTGACTTTAGACCCATCTCTATCATCCTATAACATATTTCCATTTTTGCACTTATCTATATATATGAATGTGTGACAATGCATATATCATTAGGGCAATGGTAATTCCTCCATAGTATAAACACATTTCTGGCAATTTGGAATAGTTGTGAAACCATTTTAGAAGCTATAATATCACTTTTATGATATATTTTGCAAATCTCTGAAATCTCCACACAATTAAATCATTCACCACATTTTCAATTTAAATCACAAAACTAGTGTAAATTCATCAGAGGTGGGTTTCCAATGGGCTCAGAGGATACAACCATTGCCCTGATGATATATACATTACTACACATCATATATAACTTTAGATAAAGCCCTGAATGATGTCACCACTGTAAGGGGTGCTTATGTAATCATCTTCGCAGATTCTGACAGCTGATGCCATCATCACATCTTCTCCATCACTGCCATCTATCTATTTACAATGTTTACCATGGCTGATGTCTCCTCAGCCATGTTTTGATCTCGCTGGTTTTCCACAGCTTATTGCTGTCACACCTTGCTGTCATCGGAAGTTTGCCACCTGATGTTGTGAATCGAATAATCTAGATGCTAGAACCATTAAGTTAAGGTATATGACAACTTTATTCAATGGCACTCCAACTTGAAAAAAGATGCTGATAGTACTATGCATTTTAGATCACAGGTGGCAACCAAGTATCTTCAAGTTCTAGGCACCAACTTCATCAGGCGCGAAATAATATGCCACAAGCTCACCTCCCCATGTTGGTATGGCCCACTAGTCCTCCTGCCTTAGTCCCATTGGATGAAATCCATGCAAAATCAATGCTTGCCTCTCCCTCCACTCTCATGGGCAAAACTTTTGTTTTTGAGATTACTAATCTTTATTACCATATTGTGGCCATTGAATGGTCCATGGACAGTGGATGCATCTTTTGACTTCAATATAATGGTGTTAGGTGAGGTAATTTCCATTAATCTATGGCCTGGGTTGAGTCTCACTGCAAACAGGAGTGTGGCAGATGAAGTTCCGGAAAGCATCATGGAGGGGATATTAGTAGGCAGTACCACAGTTCAACTTCAAGCCTAAGTCAACTGCCAAGCTTTCAATGGATGTGAACAATGACAGCACAACAACAGCCAGCCAACTGATGCATTCTCCCTGTTACTGTCTGAGATGTGTGACCTTACTAGATTTATTGCCATGAGCTTCACTACCTCTGCTGATTTATTGGGTGGCTTGACAGCTTCAAAATTCCATTTTCAAGTTTTTTGATAATAGGGGCATATAAAATCATTTATTCACCAATTGGTCTAGTTGATGAGACTCTAGTATATAGATAATCTGGGTAAAACCTTCTTATAAATGTGGAGACAATCCAACCAGAAATGAAGCCAGGAAGAGTCAAACAAGATTTTTTAGAGTGTAGGAAATAATCCAAAATCCTCAGAAACTTTGAAAAAACATCAAAACATGTCATTGTGAGCTCCCCAATGCATATCAAGCTATTCCAAGTTGTAGAATCTGTTCATGAGATGTATTATAACCATTTAGTATCTTGTCTGCATTCCCAGAGGCTATAATCCCTTGTTTTATTTTTCTCCTATGGTATTCATTGTCTATAGGCTACCATAGCATAAATCTTTCAACTAATATGACATGAGTATTAAATTTCGCATTTTTTACATTTCAGTGGCAGAGATCATGATATAGATTGTAATAGTGTTCTAGATTCAGTGATTAGACTACCTGTGATACTCTGATATATATTATGGATCTCAGAATGTCATGTTTTGATGTCTTTTTTTTTAGTTTGTGGAGTAGGTCCATTGGTGGAGCCTCTGCCAGTAGAGAGTTCCGAGGGAGCCCTTGAACCAACTTCCAGCTTACAGTCCCATTGCTCGAAAACGACTGCAACCAATGTGTAGTATTTTCTTTGGCCAATGCACAGTTGAGAGTACCCTGAGAGTATGCCAGAACTTAACAAGCCACATTTGATGACCAGACTGAATACACAATTTGTTGCATGTCGGCTGTGTGGGTAAGTATTTTCAAGTTCAAGTTGAGAACCAAATACTACTTACACCTTTGATAGGGAAAATGATAAGAATCCACAATAAAAAGTGTAGAAGCATGGAAGTGGCATAAGCTCGTGCTATCGTACACACATGGAGGATAAGCATGGCGAACAGTGGCTGAGTATCTATTGAGAAAAGTGTTTGAAACTTCCGAGTGGCAATGGAATTGAGCAAATGGACAAACAACTATTTGCAATGGAACAGTTTATGCATTATCTCACATGATGGGTCACTGCTGATGATTGGGTATGTGATTTCATGCCTTGTCTAAGTCATTGGATGAGAGGCATTCTAAAACTAAATCAAACTTGCAAGACATTCAATGTAAATGTAATTGACTGTCCAGAGTTCCGCAAGTTTCTCTTATATATTGGAGACGGGAAAATTATAGACAAGCATATAGCATACCAAACTAAAATCACAAACATGATTTGCAAGTACCAAAACGAGTATCAGATGTTGAAATGTGATCTTAGGGTGAGACACATGCCAATAAACCATTTTCTCATGCTGATGTGTTCTGGTTAGCAATCCCTTAGTCACATTTCACTCACAACAGATCTGTGGTGTAATCCAAATCTCAACAGCTATATGGCCATTACTGCTCACTACATGGTGAGAGACCTCAAGAACAGCTCTCTGGTGCTCAAAGCTCAATTAATTGCTTTTCGACACATGGAGGGGTCACACACTGGCACAAACATCACAGAGACTTTTCTCAAGGTTGTTGATGAGCTTGGAATTGCTCACAATGTGTGTTTATTCCTGTGGTAGGCACTTCTGGACCCTGGTACTGAACATGATTCATCAGCTTGATCAGATTACCGCAGACAATGCATCCAACAACAACACATTCTTAGAGTGTATGGCATGCAAACTCTCATCCGAACATAATCATACTTTGCTAATGGCACTTCCTGCTTAGGAGGAACTTGCAGCCAAGTGGCAAGAGCTTCAGGGGACAATCTGGGAGCTCTCACATTATATCAAAGTTGTGTTTGAGTCCTCCCGACTTCAATTGCAGTTGGATTGTCTCCAAATTGATAGGAGAGTACTCCTACTACATTTATATTTTCAGATTGTCTTCTGAAGCTCTTGCCACTTGGCTGCAAGTTCCTCATAAGCAGAAAGGGCTCTGATCAAGTGCTCAACAATGTTAATAAACATTGTCTGTGAGAAGACTACTGAAATTCTCATCAATGCGTGTGTAGATGTCAATGGTCCAGTACGGAACCAAGTAAAAATGGGTGGACCGAGTCAGGATGTATAGAAACAGGATGAGAGAGCAACAGAGAGCGACGAGAGTGAGGGAAACAAGGGCAAGACAAGACAAGAGCTACGAGTATGAGACAAGTTTTGGTGTTGGCAAGTCACAATGAGCAATCGAGGACGAGACGGAATGAAATGGAGCGGACTAAGTCATTGGCAATGGTCACAACAACGATGGAGACAAGGGCGACGAGTTTTACAAGAGTATGATCAGATGACTGTTATGAGAGACAAAAGATGATCTATTTTCAATAGCCCAAAGGTGGATATAAGGGAGCCCGGCATTAGCCGAGGTGCTTAGTAACTATCAAGAAATAGTCCAAATTGAGAAAGTATCTAAGAAACGAGTGATAACAAGAAAAGAACGGTACATAATCAGCGGAGATAAGTAGGAAACAACGTAAGACAATGTAGAAAGCGGAAATGGAATGATACCGATGATGTAGAAGTGCGAACAAATGTAGTCCGGTGGGACTCCGGCTAGTCCGATGGGTGGACCAACTTATCATACTCACGGAACAAGGACAGGACAGAGCAGACTGGGCTTGTGCATTGTGGAACAAGCTCCTAGGGGCCTATATCGCTACAGAGAGCCTGTGCTCTCTACATCCGCAGGGTACTTTGCTACTGACTGTCCCCAGTCAGTAACGCGAGTCGGCTAATTGTGGAATTATAGGAATGTGGAGATGTGGTGGTGTACAATGGTGACGCGAGTGGTGTGGGATTTTATTTTTGTAGAAGTGTGGAGGTGTGGCAGTGAATACTGGTGACGTGAGTGGTGTGGGATTTTATTTTTGTGGAAGTGTGGAGGTGTGGCGGTGAATACTCACAATGTGTCTGAGGCGTGGGAACTTTTTGTGGACCGCGCATAAAGGAACAAGCAGAGTGTGGACCGCTCTTCTCCGTCAACCATATCCTTCCCCTTCTTCTCTTATCATTTGCTTCATCTACCATCCCAAGATGATGGCTCTTATTACCGACTGCGACCCACTCAAATCCGGCTTCAACAAGCCCAACCCGAAGGCAGAGCTGCATGGTGCAGTGGAGTGGAAGTTCCGGGATGCGGTGGAAGCCTTGGCGGCTGAAGTGAAGGCAATACTGGACAACGGGGAGGGCTTGAGGGAGGAGCAGGAGTACTGGTGCGGGGCATACAAGAAAAAGAAGGTGTATGGTTAAGGTTTTCATTCTGGAGGTTATGCTAATTGTTTCCTTAGGCTGTGCTCTTCAAGTCCTGCACTGAGGTAGATGAGCTTGGCGGGGACACCATTGTGGACGAGTTGCTCGTCGACTCTCTCAAGGAAGCCGGCGTGACGTGCAAGCGGTGGTGTGCAAATCATGCAGCCCCTCCTCTCGCAGCTTCAACGCAGGTGCCAACACCGGCCTCGACTATCCACAACCCTGAGAGTGGTGTGGAGGTCATCTTAGTAGGGTAGCCGTCACCAGAGACGGGTGGTTGAGGTGGTGGTGCCATCTGTGCAGCGGAGAGTGAAGGGCAACTAACAGGTTGACAGCGCCGGCATGTGGACTCGAGCACCGAGGATGACTAGTTTTTTAACTCTTGACATCAATGTGTCATGTGGCTGGTTTTGTTGAATGCGCCTGTCAACTTATGTTCTCACGTGCCACGTCAATGTGTCGTGTGGCTGCGCGCATCATGTGGCTGGTTTTTGCAGGCCTCCTGCACTCCATCCTGTGACTGCACTCGTCACATGGCTAGTTTTTGTTGAATGCGCCTATCAACTAATATTCCCATGCACCTCCTCCACTGTCCCTCATTGTCGTCTCCATATCCCCGTCGATCCCCTCGTCCCCGGCATCAACGTGCTTGCTTCGTTGCTGACAATGGAGCTGCTGACGAGTCTCCTGCTCTCCACATGAACGCGATCTAGCTCCGACTGCCGACATGTTGCGAACACGCGGTTATCTGTTTGATATAATAGGTAGGTCCCACCGTTCTTTCTCCTCATCTCACAGTGGGGTTTATCGCTCCCGACACGTTGCAAACAGGCAGCCATTTGTCTGATATAACATGTAGGTCAAACCATTCTTTCTCCCACACTGGCGCCCTCACCCACAGTTAGATCTCTTGCTCCTGCAGGCGGAGCACTCAAGGTTCAAAAACTCGAACAGCAAGCCATCGTGGACGAGCACCAACGCCGTGCAGGACGGCATACCATACCTTGGATATGGCTGGTAAACCAGAAGTTGGTAATACCCGTGTCGTTTTGATGTTCCGTTCCAGGTCTCGGGCAGCAATGCCAGAAGACCTTCACTACTTTTCAATCATGATAATAGGCTGATAAATAGCGGTACCGTGACGTTGGTTATCCCAAGCTTCCTATTCTCCGAGCCCTGTGACATCTTACAAAACAATGCCATACCATTCTTCCATGCCTGGTTAAGTAAGCGAAGTTCCATGACTGAATTCACCTCGCCAGGGCTGCAAAACTTTGACAGTAGCCAGCCCTCGATAAGAACACCGGTTTTCTGTGTGATGTGTGTATCAAAGTTAGTATAGAACATCTTTGGTATTGGTGTTTGTGCAGCCTCGCCTGCCGTGGGGCACAGTATGTTGAATCAGTAATATTCTATATACTTTATTACTTCCAATTCTAGACCGGTCCATTCTAGACTGAGTCTATCTTTACCTTATCTTTTGTTTTCTCTGATTAGATAAGAGCATTTATTGCCATTGGCTTGACTCAGCTACTGCTGAGCTACTTACGCTATGGGCTGTTATTAAGCCATATATCTCTGCTGACTGATGACTTACTCATCACACTGACATATCATGTTCGAGATACTTACGCTATTGGCTACAGTATTGCTTACATGATATTATACCACAACAAGTACAAACACTTGTAGTAGTATATAAAGGGCCCTGCCTTGCCCTTCAAATATAAGGTCGCATTCACTCCCACTCAAGTGTTTGATACCTTCGTCTTAGCTCTTCACTATCAACTCACATTCCTCGTAAGTTTTCTACTACAGCATTCCCTTATTCCTCGTACCCCTCGCGAGGTCTGCGCATAGAGATCCCCATATAGGATCTCTATACAGTAAGGGAACAAGACCTTCAAGAGAGTCACGGTGCAAACTCACAGAGTTTCTGAAGTATCAGTGCACTTGTCTCAGTCTTGAGTGCAATGATGGATGCTTTGTAGTTCTGTACAATGCCTAACAAACAGAGATTAGTATCAATCAGCGACAATGATCAAGGGGGCTTGTTTCAGTTTACCATCCACTCCTGAGAGGCAAAATGCTTCTAAACGTCTCACAACATCCAACAACTCCATCTTGAATGCGACTTGAAAAACCGGCAACTGCAGTCCAGTTGTGATCAGTTGCGGTCCAGTCCAGTTGCCAGTTGCACTACCAGTCCGCAACTGGACTTCGAAACACTAAGTTCATGCACTTTAAAGAGACAGGTTGTGCCTTCGGGAAGAGCTGTACAAGGAACATCAGCCAAGCCTGGAAACGGGATGGCGCACTAACCTGTGTTGTGTTCTCATACCTTCTTGTGAAGGTATGCATTCCAGAGATTGCATTTCCGTTTACTTTTTTCCAGGTACGAGATTTGAACAATTGCCTCATAGTAATAGTCGACCGAGTGCCCTCCAAATTGCACATGGAGCTTGACTGCCTTGTCCATAATGACCCCGCAGGCAGTGGCCAGTGCTTCTTCATAATCAACCCGTTGTATCGCACAGTTCTTGGCAGCGATATCTTTCTCTGCCTGGTCGAGCTTCTTGTGCCGGCGACATGCTCTCCATAGTGTCCTTTGGCTAGACTTGGTGACCTTGAGATAACGTGCAACAGAGTCGGCCATGAAGGGCATGCCTGTTGGTCGTGCAATCCGGGTGAGCGCAAAGAACAATGGTTAAAGTGAAATGAACAATATAATATACATAGCGGCAAGAAAAAAGGTACATCGACACACTTAGTGGGATGCAGGTAGTGTTTAAAAGTCCAGTGGTAGAACTGCAAAAAAACCGAAACTGCAACTGGACCAGGACTGTAGGCAACTGATTTTGGAAACTTTTGGCAACTGGTCTTTGCCAGTTTCAGTTTCAGTTTTTTATTTTTGCAAAAATAATAAACTAGTTGTAACTGGTTGGCAACCGGTTTTTTTGGTGCATAGCCACCCCCTGTCTCTACCCTATTTTCCCCATATATATCTACTATTTTTGGTAATTTTGTGGTAATTTTTGGCCATCATCAATGATTTTTACATAAATGTTGAAGTTATATCTTGAATATGAACACCAAAATTGTTAGTGACCATACACAAGCCATTAATAGATACCTTTGACCATATAATATAACATGGGAAGGTCATATATTACCATGT